>JARQOD010000375.1:0-113921 GCA_033576555.1 Oophaga sylvatica
CCAGGTGCTCCTCACAAGATTTCACCATAAACCGCCACGACCAGGTGCTCCTCACAAGATTTCACTATAAACCAGCCACGACCAGGTGCTCCCAAGATATCACCATAAACCGGCCACAATCAGGTGCTCCCCACAAGATTTCACCATAAACCGGCCATGACCAGTGCTCCTCACAAGATTTCACCATAAACCAGCCACGATCAGGTGTTCCCCACAAGATTTCACCATAAACCGCCATGACCAGGTGCTCCTCACAATATTTCACCATAAACTGGCCACGACCAGGTGCTCCCTGAAAGATTTCACCATAAACCGTTCACAACCAGGTGCTCCTCACAAGATTTCACCATAAACCGGCCACTATCAGGTGCCACCAGCAACATTTCACCATAAACCACTATGACCAGTGCTCCCCGCAAGATGTCACCATAAACCACCTACGACCAGGTGCTCCCAGCAAGATTTCACCATAAACCACCTACGACCAGGTGCTCCCCACAGTATTTCACCATAAACAGGTCACAATCAGGTTCTCCCCACAAGATTTCACCATCCACGACCAGGTGCTCCTCACAAGATTTCACTATAAGCCGGCAACAATCAGGTGCTCCCCAAAAGATTTCACCATAAACCGGCCACGACCAGGAGCTCCCCACAAGATTTCACCATAAACCGGCCACGACCAGGTGCTCCCCACAAGATTTTGCCATAAACTAGCCACGACCAGGTGCTCCCCGCAAGATTTCACCATAAACCACCTACGACCAGGTGCTCCCAGCAAGATTTCACCATAAACCACCTACTACCAGGTGCTCCCCACAGTATTTCACCATAAACAGGTCACAATCAGGTTCTCCCCACAAAATTTCACAATCCACGACCAGGTGCTCCTCACAAGATTTCACTATAAGCCGGCCACGACCAGGTGCTCCCCACAAGATTTCACCATAAACCGGTCACAACCAGGTGCTCCCCACAAGATTTCACCATAAACCGGCCACAACCAGGAGCTCCCCGCAAGATTTCACCATAAACTGGTCACGATCAGGTGCTCCCCACATGATTTCACCATAAACCGGCCATGACCAGGTGCTCCCCACAAGATTTCGCCAATAAACCAGCCACGACCAGGTGCTCCCCACAAGATTTCACCATAAATCGGCCACGAACAGGTGCTCCCCACAAGATTTCACCATAAACCGGCCACGACCAAGTGCTCCTCACAAGATTTCATCATAAACCAGCCACGACCAGGTTCCCCACAAGATTTCACCATAAACCGGCCACGACCAGGTGCTCCTCACAAGATTTTGCCATAAACCAGCCAAGACCAGGTGTTCCCCACAAGATTTCACCATAAACCGGCCACGACCAGGCGCTCCCCGCAAGATTTCACCATAAACCGGCCACAATCAGGTGCCACCAGCAAGATTTCACCATAAACCAGCTACGACCAGGTGCTCCTCACAAGATTTCACCATAAACCGGCAACAATCAGGTGCTCCCCAAAAGATTTCACCATAAACCGGCCACGACCAGGAGCTCCCCACAAGATATCACCATAAACCGGCCACAATCAGGTGCTCCCCACAAGATTTCACCATAAACCGGCCACGACCACGTGCTCCACCTAAAATTTCACCATAAATCGGCGACGACCAGGTGCTCCTCACAAGATTTCACCATAAACCAGCTACGACCAGGTGCTCCCCGCAAGATTTCATCATAAACCGGTCACGACCAGCTGCTCACCACAAGATTTCACCATAAATCGGCCACGACCAGGTGCTCCTCACAAGATTTCACCATAAACCAGCCACGACCAGGTGCTCCCCACAAGATATCACCATAAACAGGTCACAATCAGGTTCTCCCCACAAGATTTCACCATCCACGACCAGGTGCTCCTCACAAGATTTCACTATAAACTGGCAACAATCAGGTGCTCCCCAAAAGATTTCACCATAAACCGGCCACGACCAGGAGCTCCCCACAAGATATCACCATAAACCGCCACAATCAGGTGCTCCCCACAAGATTTCACCATAAACCGGTCACGACCAGGTGCTCACCACAAGATTTCACCATAAATCGGCCACTTCCAGGTGCTCCTCACAAGATTTCACCATAAACCAGCCATGACCAGGTGCTCCCCACAAGATATCACCATAAGCCGGCCACAATCAGGTGCTCCCCACAAGATTTCACCATAAACTGGCCACGACCAGGTGCTCCCTGCAAGATTTCACCATAAACCGTTCACAACCAGGTGCTCCTCACAAGATTTCACCATACACCGGCCACGAACAGGTGCCACCAGCAACATTTCACCATAAACCAGCTACGACCAGGTGCTCCCCGCAAGATTTCACCATAAACCACCTACGACCAGGTGCTCCTCACAAGATTTCACCATAAAACAGCCACGACCAGGTGCTCCCCACAAGATATCACCATAAACTGGCCACAATCAGGTGCTCCCCACAAGATTTCACCATAAACCGGCCATGACCAGGTGCTCCTCACAAGATTTCACCATAAACCGGCCACGACCAGCTCTCCCCTCAAGATTTCACCATAAACTAGCCACGATCAGGTGCTCTCCACAAGATTTCACCATAAACCGGCCGCGACCAGGCGCTCCCCGCAAGATTTCACCATAAACCGGCCACGACCAGGTGCTCCCCACAGGATTTCACCATAAACAGGTCACAATCAGGTTCTTCCCACAAGATTTCACCATCCACGACCAGGTGCTCCTCACAAGATTTCACCATAAACCGGCCACGACCAGGTGCTCCTCACAAGATTTCACCATAAACCAGCCACGACCAGGTGCTCCCAAGATATCACCATAAACCGGCCACAATCAGGTGCTCCCCACAAGATTTCACCATAAGCCGGCCACGACCAGGTGCTCCTCACAAGATTTCACCATAAACCAGCCACGATCAGGTGTTCCCCACAAGATTTCACCATAAACCGGCCATGACCAGGTGCTCCTCACAATATTTCACCATAAACTGGCCACGACCAGGTGCTCCCTGCAAGATTTCACCATAAACCGTTCACAACCAGGTGCTCCTCACAAGATTTCACCATAAACCGGCCACGATCAGGTGCCACCAGCAACATTTCACCATAAACCAGCTATGACCAGGTGCTCCCGCAAGATGTCACCATAAACCACCTACGACCAGGTGCTCCCAGCAAGATTTCACCATAAACCACCTACGACCAGGTGCTCCCACAGTATTTCACCATAAACAGGTCACAATCAGGTTCTCCCCACAAGATTTCACCATCCACGACCAGGTGCTCCTCACAAGATTTCACCATAAACCGGTCACGACCAGGTGCTCACCACAAGATTTCACTATAAATCGACCACGACCAGGTGCTCACCACAAGATTTCACTATAAATCGGCCACGACCAGGTGCTCCTCACAAGATTTCACCATAAAACAGCCACGACCAGGTGCTCCCCACAAGATATCACCATAAACTGGCCACAATCAGGTGCTCCCCACAAGATTTCACCATAAACCGGCCATGACCAGGTGCTCCTCACAAGATTTCACCATAAACCGGCCACGAACAGGCTCTCCCCTCAAGATTTCACCATAAACGAGCCACGATCAGGTGCTCTCCACAAGATTTCACCATAAACCGGCCGCGACCAGGCGCTCCCCGCAAGATTTCACCATAAACCGGCCACGACCAGGTGCTCCCCACAGGATTTCACCATAAACAGGTCACAATCAGGTTCTCCCCACAAGATTTCACCATCCACGACCAGGTGCTCCTCACAAGATTTCACCATAAAACCGGCCACGACCAGGTGCTCCTCACAAGATTTCACTATAAACCAGCCACGACCAGGTGCTCCCAAGATATCACCATAAACCGGCCACAATCAGGTGCTCCCCACAAGATTTCACCATAAACCGGCCACGACCAGGTGCTCCCCGCAAGATTTCACCATAAACCGGCCACAACCAGGTGCTCCCCACAAGATTTCACCATAAACCGGCCACGACCAAGCGCTCCCCGCAAGATTTCACCATAAACCGGCCACGACCAGGTGCTCCCCACAAGAATTCACCATAAAACGGCTACGACCAGGTGCTTCCCGCAAGATTTCACCATAAACCGGCCACGATCAGGTGCTCCCCACAAGATTTCACCATAAACCGGTCACAACCAGGTGCTCCCCGCAAGATTTCACCATAAACTGGCCACAACCAGGTGCTTCCCACAAGATTTCAGCATAAACCGGTCACAACCAGTTGCTCCCCAAAAGATTTCACCATAAAACGGCTACGACCAGGTGCTTCCCGCAAGATTTCACCATAAACCGGCCACGATCAGGTGCTCCCCACAAGATATCACCATAAACCGGCCACGACCAGGTGCTCCCCAGAAGATTTCACCATAAACCGGCCACGACCAGGTGCTCCACACAAGATTTCACCATAAACCAGCCACAACCAGGTGCTCCCCACAAGATTTCACCATAAACCAGCCACAACCAGGTGCTCCCCACAAGATATCACCATAAACCGGCCACAATCAGGCGCTCCCCACAAGATTTCACCATAAATCAGCCACGACCAGGTGCTCCCAGCAAGATTTCACCATAAACTGGCCACAACCAGGTGCTTCCCACAAGATTTCAGCATAAACCGGTCACAACCAGTTGGTCCCCAAAAGATTTCACCATAAACCGGCCACGACCAGGCGCTCCCCGCAAGATTTCACCATAAACCGGCCACGATCAGGTGCCACCAGCAAAATTTCACCATAAACCGGCCACGATCAGGTGCTCCCAGCAAGATTTCACCATAAACCGGCCACGACCAGGTGCTCCCCACAAGATTTCACCATAAACCTTGTGATGAAACGGTGCACACACACGACGGCTGCTGCCGTCCGACCCAGTAAACTGCAGGGATTTATAATTATCCCACTTCCACTTAGGAACTTGCAGCTCTCTGGCGCCCCCCTTACCCTCAGGTCAGTCAGGGAACTGCACCTAGGATATTTAGTCGCCAGACGGGTCACTTGGATGTGTGCTGGCTATTGGGCACGCTGCAGTGAGGGAATTATAATTACTCCGAGCCGCAGCCGGGTAATACACTTATAAAACCCGCTCTGTCACCGCCAACGCCACCCCATAGGTCAACACTTTACACCCCTTCTTTATAGCTGCCACCAGCCACGGTTTACTTGAACAATTTATCAAGAGCAACCCCAAAACAGTAGCATAGTACTTCAGGCGCGTGCAAATTCGTTTATAGAGCAGGAGAAACAAACTAATAATTTT
Organism: Oophaga sylvatica; assembly: GCA_033576555.1. Lineage (NCBI taxonomy): Eukaryota > Metazoa > Chordata > Amphibia > Anura > Dendrobatidae > Oophaga > Oophaga sylvatica. Next base: position 5,328 of record JARQOD010000375.1, read on the forward strand.
ATAGGTTTATTCCTTTAAAAAAACAGGCAGTGCTTATATACTATAAAAAAGATGTAACAAGCTGAGGCAATATAGTTATGTACAATATGGTTACCGAAAATAAACGGGATTAAAAATGAAAAGAACTCACATGATAGTTACATAGGCATAGGCAAGCCAGGCTGGGAAGGAGCCACACGTCATAGTTCATTTGCAGATCTCTCAGTCAAGACGTCACAGCAAGGCATGGCTGAGGAGCTTCCCTGCAAGACTTATACATGTCGGCTTCTGACCTCACAAAAGGGGCTGGTTTTCTGGCCACCTCCCCTGGGCTACAAGTTATAGTTTTGAGCTCTGAAAGTCATAAGGACCATAACTCAGCGGGGAACTCTAGCAGAATAATGGCAGACCTATCAATGATCTTACTTTAAAATGACGGTTCCAATGAGCCCAAACTTGGATGAGCTAGTTTGTGGGGGATCCGAGAATTCCATTTCTCGGTTCTGTTGGAGTTACGGGTTCACCAGTACCACGGGAACGATGCCTATGGACACAGGTTTCAAAACAGTAACTTTCGTGTTTCTAGCGAATGCTCCCACCGTGTTATTAACCAAAAAAGAATGAATTCTCCAAAATGGCTGCTATGGGAAGAAAGCACATGTGCAGACAATGGAGACTCCCTGCGGTGAGGCGGGAAAACTCTAGCACTGGCAGCTCACATTACACTGCCTGAGTGCAGGCTGGGAGGGGGTTGATGGGAAGCATGAGAGAGGGAGGGGGGGAAACTTGGCTCCGTGGGCTGTCAGTACAAAACAGGATGAGGACTGTAGTTCTAGCAACAGCACAAGACATGGAGCTCCAGTACCATCACACCTCCCCCTTTAGAGGGCGCTACGGAGGCATGACCTGTCGGTAATCCGACATGCGCACCTCAGCGGGTTCGCCACGTCGTGATAACCCATTGGCCATGGCTTGGGCCAGCATGTCCAGGAGGGGATCCTCCTCCCCGTCCTCGGGCAGATTGCAGACCGGTAGGACGCAGGCTTCACGTTCGTGATGGGCCTTCATCATGTTGACGTGAAAGGCCTTGCGCCTACCCCGAGTGTGGTCAAGCGTGACCACGTAGGTGACTGGGTTGAGCTGTTGGTGCACGACGTACGGGCCTTCCCAGGCTGCCTGAAGCTTATCCTTTGGTACGGGGACCAGCACCCACACCTTTTGACCCACCTGGTAGGTCCGCTCCCGGGCGTTCTGGTCGTACCAGTGCTTCTGGTCACCTGAGCCTGCGTCATGTTGTCATGCACCAACTGCGTCAAGGTCTGCATCTTGTCGCGGAGTCGCATGACATAATCCACGATGGACACTTCCGTGGGGTTTGGCTCATCTTCCCAGGATTCTCTTAAACCCAAGGGGTCCCCGGACTCGCCTACCATACAGGAGCTCGAAGGGGGAGAACCCCGTTGAGGCCTGCGGGACTTCTCTGTAGGCAAATAGCAGGTGTGGGAGGTACCGCTCCCAATCGCGTCCCTGGGTCTCAACCAGCATGCGGAGCATCTGTTTGAGGGTACCGTTAAAGCGCTCACACAAACCATTGGTCTGTGGGTGATACGCACTCGATACCATACGTGTCACCTGCATTTTGCTGCAGAGAGCCTTCATTAGGCGATACATAAATTGGGTCCCTTGATCGGTAAGCATCTCCCTGGGAAATCCTACCCGTGAAAAGATGGTCACCAGTGCATCCGCCACCTTATCTGCCCTAGTTGAGGACAGAGCTACTGCCTCCGGTACCGGGTAGCGTAGTCTACCACCGTAAAGATGTATTGCTTTCCAGAGCTGCTGGGGACGGCCAGCGGGCCCACAATGTCCACCGCGATCCTCTGGAAAGGCTCCTCTATCACTGGCAACGGGATCAGGGGAGCCTTAAGAGCAGGCCCCGCCTTCCCCACTCTTTGACAGGTGATACAGGAGCGGCAGTAGTTAGTCACATCTGTCCCCATCTTGGGCCAATAGAAGTGTTGAGACAGCCGTGCCTTAGTTTTGCTGATCCCCAAGTGTCCAGCGAGTGGAATCTCATGGGCAATCCTCAACAACTCACCTCGGAACGACAAGCTGTTTTTCCCTCAACCACTCCTTTTGGGAATCTCCGGGTACTGTCTCCCGGTACAACCTTCCTCGTTCCCAGAACACCCTCTCCTTATCAGTCACGGAGGTGGGCGTCTCGGCGAGGTGCCTCAAGTTCTCCAGGCTCGCATCTGAGTGCAGAGCGGCCTGGAACTCCCGGCTGGAGGCAGCCAGAAGTGACGTCAGGGTTCCTTCCTCACTGGGACCCTCTGGGACCGGCTCTGGGTCCACCTCTGATTCAGTCTCTCCTGTAGCGGAGGAGGGTCCAGATGGCAGGGCGCTACCTGCGATCCGGGCACTCTGACTGCGGGTGACAGCAGCTACATATGCAGTCTCCCCGGGGACTTCTACAGACCCATCAGCCTGCGCTGCTATGGGCTCTACCTTCCCATCCACCCCCAACACTTCAGGAGCAGGGCTACTTATGGGCCAGTTACCTTCCTCGGTGGCACTGGTCAGTGTCATGGTGTCACCTTCCTCACGGCCCCCATGCACCTCCCCATTTCCTTGAGCACTGTCGCTTGCTCCTGCTAGGGTTCCTCAGCCGTCTCACTCCGCAGAGCGACGGGGCTGAACGCTCCTGTACCTGTGGACACATCTACCACTTCAGAGAAAGGGTTAACAGGTTCAGATATCACAGATACATCACTATCAACATCATTCCTAGGGAAAGAAAGGTTATCGGTTGCATAATCACTTCGCAAAGCATTGGCAGGTAACACATTCAGTTTCCCATCAACATCATGGTTAACGTTAACCTTATTATCAGATTGGGGAGGGGTGTCAGGGACATAGTACGCCACCATCCTCCCCAGATCAGTCCCCAATAAAACATCAGTGGGCAGGTTGTCGGACACCCCCACTTCCTTCACCCCGCTCCCGGCACCCCAGTCAATGAAAACTCGGGCTATCGGCAAGGGGTAGTGGACGCCCCCAATCCCGGTGACAGTTAAGGTTTTCCCCGGAATCAACTCTTCAGGGGCCGCCAGTTCGGGTCGGATGAGGGTTCGCTCAGCCCCGGTGTCCTTGAGGCCTGTAGCAAGACAGGCCCCCACGCGGACGGGCTGCACGTTGTCATCAACCCTCCCCACCACACCACCCACCAAAAGAACAGAGGCGTTGGGCCCGGAGGCCTTAGCTGGGGGGTTTCTTCTGCCTCTCCGGACAGGTGGCGCTGATGTGTCCAGTCCTTTTACAGGAGAAACACTGGCGGGGTCTGATGTAGGCCTGGCGCTGGCAAAGGGGATAGTGCCTCCAGAGGGACGGCTGGCAGGGGCACTGGGGTTGGTTGCAGGCTTGCCCCCTCCCCAGCGGGCGGTGACGGGCCTCCGCCCCTCGGGTTTCCGGTTGGCCTCATAGCTGTCGGCGATCCGTGCTGTTGTGACCGCGTCCTCCGGTTCTCGGTCCATGATGAACTGTCGGACCTCAGCTGGGCACAGATGCAGGAACTGGTCTTTGATCATCAGGTCTTTCAGCTCCTCATAGGGGTCAACTGACAGTCCATGGATCCACTGGTCAAAGTGGTTCCTGAGTCCTTGCACCACATCGCTATAACTGTCGTGTGGGCCACGTTGGAGGTTCCGGAACTTCTTTCGGTATACCTCAGGGGTTAGCTGGTACTTGGCAATCAGGGCCTGCTTGATGGCCTGATAGTTGTCATCTTGATCCGGTGTGAGTGAAGCAAACGCCTCCAGAGCTTTGCCCTTTAGCCCGGGGGTCAAGTACCTGGCCCATTGGTGTCAGGCAGCCGGTACTGTCTGCAGACTTTCTCAAAGGCCCGCAGAAAAGTGTCCAAGTCTCCGTCCTTTTCCATCACGGGAAAGTGCTCCGGCCGGGCTTGGGACTCTGAGTGCTGCTGGGCACACTGCTCTGGGCTGTGGAGGGCATTGCCCCTCGCTGGACCATCTCCAGCTCATGGCTCTCTGCGCTTGGGCTTCCCGCTCGGCTCGGGCTCTCTCAGCCTCCCGCTCGCTCTCTCAGCCTCCCGTTGGGCTCTCTCAGCCTCCCGCTGGGCTTGGCGCTCGGGCCTCCTGCTGGTATTGCTGGATCAGCTTCAGGCGCTCCTCCCGGTCGTCGGTGGGGAGTCCCTCCAGGGCCGCCTGCAGGTAAGGGTCCATCCCGCCCTGGGTGTAAGCAGTCAGGGGTTGGGCCTCTGCTCCTGCGGCACCAACTTGGCTTGGGCCGGCTCCTGCGCCCTCCTCGCTCCGAGCGTGGTCCCGTGCCATCAGGGCCTGGATCACTTCGGCCTTGGTTTGGGCCATGGGGACAATCTCCCTCCACTCGCACATGGCAAGAAGAGCTTCCTTGCTATTCCGATTATACCAGTCGTATCCCCTCGTAGCCATGGTTGCCAAATAAAAGATAGGATAGAAAAACAAAGAGAAGGGGGGTAACCGCAAGTACACACAATTGTCTCAGGAGTCAGGACAATAAACACTGAGTCTGTTCTCCAAAACTTTAGATGCAGGTCCCTGAAGAACCGTGCAAGTTTTTTTAGTGAATGGAATGATTGCTCAAACCAGATCACTAATGCTCTATAATCCCACCGCTGCCACCAATATGTGATGAAACGGTGCACACACACGACGGCTGCTGCCGTCCGACCCAGTAAACTGCAGGATTTATAATTATCCCACTTCCACTTAGGAACTTGCAGCTCTCTGGCGCCCCCCTTACCCTCAGGTCAGTCAGGGAACTGCACCTAGGATAATTAGTCGCCAGACGGGTCACTTGGATGTGTGCTGGCTATTGGGCACGCTGCAGTGAGGGAATTATAATTACCCGAGCCGCAGCCGGGTAAATACACTTATAAAACCCGCTCCGTCACCGCCAACGCCACCCCATAGGTCAACACTTTACACCCCTTCTTTATAGCTGCCACCAGCCACGGTTTACTTGGAACAATTTATCAAGAGGGTCCGTAGCAACCCCAAAACAGTAGCGTAGTACTTCAGGCGCGTGCAAATTCGTTTATAGAGCAGGAGAAACAAACTAATAATTTTATAGGTTTATTCCTTTAAAAAAACAGGCAGTGCTTATATACTATAAAAAAGATGTAACAAGCTAAGGCAATATAGTTATGTACAATATGGTTACCGAAAATAAACGGGATTAAAAATGAAAAGAACTCACATGATAGTTACATAGGCATAGGCAAGCCAGGCTGGGAATGAGCCACACGTCATAGTTCATTTGCAGATCTCTCAGTCAAGACGTCACAGCAAGGCATGGCTGAGGAGCTTCCCTGCAAGCATTATACATGTCGGCTTCTGACCTCACAAAAGGGGCTGGTTTTCTGGCCACCTCCCCTGGGCTACAAGTTATAGTTTTGAGCTCTGAAAGTCATAAGGACCATAACTCAGCGGGAACTCTAGCAGAATAATAGCAGACCTATCAATGATCTTACTTTAAAATGACGGTTCCAATGAGCCCAAACTTGGATGAGCTAGTTTGTGGGGGATCCGAGAATTCCATTTCTCGGGTTCTGTTGGAGTTACGGGTTCACCAGTACCACGGGAACGATGCCTATGGACACAGGTTTCAAAACAGTAACTTTCGTGTTTCTAGCGAATGCTCCCACCGTGTTATTAACCAAAAAAGAATGAATTCTCCAAAATGGCTGCTATGGGAAGAAAGCACATGTGCAGACAATGGAGACTCCCTGCGGTGAGGCGGGAAAACTCTAGCACTGGCAGCTCACATTACACTGCCTGAGTGCAGGCTGGGAGGGGGGTTGATGGGAAGCATGAGAGAGGGAGGGGGGAAACTTGGCTCCGTGGGCTGTCAGTACAAAACAGATGAGGACTGTAGTTCTAGCAACAGCACAAGACATGGAGCTCCAGTACCATCACAAACCTGTCACGCTGTCACTGCGTACAGGAGGTCAGGGTCCTATGCTGATCCTAAGCTGGGGACCTGACTAATCCCTCTACCTGGAGGTACTGTTAATGGTACAGAGGTCCAGGCCGCCAGCGTAACCCTACTGTCACGGGTGTGTCGCGGCGGAGATCGTCGCGATTGCACACCCTGACTTCGCACAGCTGAGTTTCTGGTGCTGGGTGTTTTTCGGCACTGAGGGAGTTAATTCTCTCTCTCTCGGTGCTGGGCTGACCAGCCTCGCCCAGCTGCGATTGATGTTTTGTTAATTAGCTTCCTTCATATACCTGCTGTCTGCTGGGGAAGTTGCCGGTGAAAGCATTCATTCAGACCAGCAGAGCGGATCGTTTCTGAGAAGACTTAAGCTAAGAGTGCCTGTTGTGGTTTTTTCCTCTCCTCGCTTATTGTTTATCTCCTTAACCTTTTGTGTTCCTCTGTAGTGGAAGTGTTGTATGCAAGGCTGTGTTTTCTTTACCCCTTGTCTGTCTCGTTTGTCTTAGACTGTGTGTAAGCTGTGACCTGCCCATTCCCTGTGGTGGTAATCAGGGTCCTGCTCAGGACTAGATTACAGTGGTCAGGGATCTACAGGAGACAGGGTTACGCTGGCGCCTGGACCTCTGTACCATTAACAGTACCTCCAGTAGAGGGACTATCAGGACCCCATTCAGGGTCAGCATAGACCCCGGTCCACCTCTATCCAGAGACAGAATGACACGTACACAGTATTGACCCACAATACATAGGATATTATGTCAGGTAAGACATTGCTGGCAGATACTATGTATACATGTTGATTTTCTCTAATATATGAAATTTAGAATGATGTCACATTAGATATAGGTTGCTATCTTTGAATATATCTGTTATACGTCGTGAAATTTTCACCGGCCACTCTAAAGATTCTCCCCACCACCATGGATCCAGTAGCCCATTTAGCTCAGCAGTTGCAGAGTTTGTCCATGGAGCTGACGGACGTTAAATCCAAGGTTTGTACCCCCGGGAGCAAACCAGATTTGAACCTAAAGTAGCTCTCCCGGACAGGTTCACTGGTGGGCGGGACAAGTTTTTTACTTTCCGGAAGCATGTAAATTGTATTTTCGGCTGCGGCCGCAGTCGTTGGGGAGTGAGGATCAGAGGGTGGGAATTGTCATCTCGCTCTTACAAGGGGACCCTCAATCCTGGGCGTTCTCTCTCCCCCCGGGCTCCCCGGCTCTCCAGTCAGTGGACCGATTTTTTACAGCCCTGGGTCTGGTATATGATGACCCGGATCGGGTCTCCCTTGCTGAAATGAAGTTACGTAGGATACAGCGGGGAGAATGACCCGGCTCTCAAGAGCCAGTTTTGTCAAGGTTTATCTGACAAATTAAAAGATGTGTTGGCTCAGTATGATTCTCCCCCGTCACTGGAGGCCGCTATGGCTCTTGCTATTCGCATTGATAGACGGCTTCGTGAGAGGTGTGGGGTAACTCCGCCCCCTGTGATGACTCCACCTCCTTCTAAAGTCCCTAATATTGAGGTTCCCCTGGTTTGTTCCGAGGAACCTATGCAGTTGGGAGGGACATCATTCCGAGGGAGGGGATCGGCGGTGCGCCGCAAAACAAGAAGTGTTTCTTCTGCGGGAGAGAGGGACATTTTATTGAGGGGTGTCCATCCCGTACTGTACTGAGCAAGAAGTCGCCGGAAAACTATTAATCCCAGGTTGTGTGTTGGACCACAATCTGGGAGTATGTATTTCGTCCCCAAGTCCGTCTCAGTTTCTCGTACCAGCGGAGGTGGTGGTAGGTACGAGAACTGAGAGGATTTCTGTTCTTCTGGATAGTGGGGCCGCGGCTAATCTGGTGGACGCTCGGTTTGCCCAGGTGCAAGGTATGCAACTGAGTGTATTGGCCAAACCTATCCCTATATTCTCTATTGACGCCAGGCCTCTCGGTCAAGGTAGCTTTGTGCAAGCCGTGCATAACATAGACCTTCGACTGGGGCAATACATAAAGAACTATTGTCTTGTTATGTGTTGAAGGGCCTTCCCACTCCTATTGTGTTGGGACTTCCTTAGTTAACTAAACATAACCCAGTTATTAATTGGCAATCCAGAGAGATAAGCCAGTGGGGTGAATTTTGCAATAGTAACTGCATGAACACGGTCATCGTACGGTCGTGCCTAGAACCTTACCTCTTTTTCTGGAGGACTTTGAGGATGTGTTTTCAGAGGAAGGGTGTCAAGAATTACCTCCTCATCGCGCATATGACTGTGCTATAAAATTGCTTCCTGATGCTAAGTTACCAAAATCTAGGTTATATAACCTTTCTGGTCCTGAGAGGCAAGCTATGAAGGATTACATTTCGGAAAGTCTGGCCAAGGGGCATATTAGACCTTCATCTTCCCCAGTGGCCGCGGGTTCTTCTTTGTGAAGAAAAAAGATGGAGGCCTACGCCCTTGCCTGGATTTCCGTGAGCTTAATCGGATTACGGTCCGAGATCCGTATCCGCTCCCACTTATTCCTGATCTCTTCAATCAGATTGTGGGCGCCAAATGGTTCTCTAAGTTGGATCTCAGGGGGGCGTATAATCTGATTAGGATAAAGGAGGGGGATGAGTGGAAGACGGCGTTTAACACTCCGGAGGACATTATAAGAACCTTGTCATGCCTTTCGGTCTGACTACTGCCCCGGCGGTGTTTCAACATTTTGTTAATGACATCTTTCGCCACCTAGTGGGACAGTTTGTTGTCATTTATCTAGATGACATCTTAATTTACTCGCCGGATCTTGTGTCTCATCAGGAGCATGTGAGACATGTGTTGCAGATCTTGCGAGATAATAAACTGTACGCCAAATGGGAGAAGTGTGTATTCGCTGTACAAGAACTTCAGTTTTTAGGATTCTTGGTGTCAGCCTCCGGTTTCCGTATGGACCCTGGGAAAGTGAAGGCTGTGCTTGAATGGGATCGGCCAGAGGATCTTAAAGCACTGCAGCGTTTCCTGGGGTTTGCTAACTACTACCGGAAATTTATTCGTAATTTCTCATCTGTTGTCAAACCTCTCACTGACATGACAAAAAAAGGGACGGATTTTTCTAGGTGGTCTGACAAAGCTTGTCAAGCATTTTCCTCCTTGAAAAAATGTTTTGCTTCAGCACCCATACTCATCCAACCTGATGCATCACAACCGTTCATTGTGGAGGTAGACGCATCTGACGTAGGAGTGGCTGCGGTATTATCTCAAGGTCCGTCCCCTGGTAAATGGCATCCGTGCGCTTTCTTCTCTAAAAAATTGTCGTCCGCCGAGAGGAATTATGATGTCGGCAATAGGGAACTCTTGGCCATTAAGTTGGCTTTTGAAGAGTGGCGTCACTTTTTGGAGGGGCAGTCCACCCGGTCACCGTCATTACTGATCACAAGAACCTGCTGTATTTAGAGTCTGCAAAACGTCTGGATTCCAGACAAGCTAGATGGTCGTTGTTTTTTACCAGGTTTAATTTTGTCGTCACATATCGTCCTGGGTCAAAAAATGTAAAGGCTGATGCCTTATCTCGTAGTTTCCCGGGGCCGGGAAGACGGATGACCCGGTTCCTATCCTTCAGGAGGGAGTTGTGGTGTCGGCTGTATGCTCTGAGCTTGAGGAGGAGGTATTGGAGGCTCAGGGGGACGCCCCTGTAGGACCTCCAGGGAAACTGTTTGTTCCAGATCAGTTAAGACAAAAGGTTATCGAGGCACATCATAATTCTGCTTTGGCAGGACACCCAGGGAGTAAAGCAACTGTAGATCTCGTTTCTCGCCGGTTTTGGTGGCCTAACTTAAATAAAGAGGTGGTAACTTTTGTCGCGTCCTGTGGGGTATGTGCGCGCTCTAAGACCCCACATACCCGTCCGTCTGGGACCCTTTTACCGTTGAAAATCCCGGAGCGTCCATGGACCCATCTGTCTATGGACTTCATTACGGACCTTCCTCCGTCTTCAGGTAAAACTGTCATACTAGTTGTAGTTGACAGGTTCAGCAAAATGGCACATTTTATTGCTCTTCCTGCTCTTCCTAAAGCTAAAACTCTGGCGCAGGTGTTCATTGGGGAGATTGTGAGACTTCACGGGTTGCCTTCCGATGTGGTGTCGGATCGGGGGTCTCAGTTTGTGTCCAAATTCTGGAAGGCATTTTGTTCTCGTCGGGGATGCAGTTGTCATTTTCTTCGGCTTTTCATCCGCAGACCAATGGTCAGACAGAGCGTCTGAATCAGAGCTTAGAGACATATCTCCGGTGTTTTGTCTCAGAGAACCAAGAGGACTGGTCTTCTTTCTTGCCTCTGGCAGAGTTCGCTTTTAACAATAGGCGGAGCGAGTCCACTGGTAAGTCCCCGTTTTTTGGGGCATATGGTTTTCACCCCCAGTTTTGTACTTTCAATGGGGGGGGCTCTTCTGGGGTTCCTGAGGAGGAACGATTTTCGTCGTCACTTGCTTCAGTGTGGAGAGGAGTGCTTAATAATCTGAGCACTATGGAGAACCGATACAAACGTATGGCTGATAGGAGGAGAGTGTCTGGTCCGGACCTAAGTGTGAACGATCTGGTATGGTTGTCTACCAAGAATATAAAACTTAAGGTTCCCTCCTGGAAACTCGGTCCCAGATTCATCGGGCCATACAGGATCAGTTCAATAGTTAATCCGGTGGCTTTCCGTCTTGACCTCCCTCCTACATTTAAAATCCACAATGTGTTCCACAAATCGTTGCTTAAGAGGTACGTGGCACCAGTTATGGCGTCACCTCTACCTCCTCCTCCAGTGGTGGTCAATGGTAATTTGGAGTTTCAGGTATCGAAGATCATTGACTCACGTCTGAATCACCGTCCCTTCAGTACCTTGTTCATTGGAGGGGGTATGGTCCTGAGGAGAGGATGTGGGTTTCTGCGTCGGATATTAACGCAGACCGTTTGGTTCGGGCCTTCCACACTACTCACCCAGATAGACCAGGCCCTGAGGGTCCAGAGGCCCCTCGTAGAAGGGGGGGTACTGTCACGGGTGTGTCGCGGCGGAGATCGTCGCGATTGCACACCCTGACTTCGCACAGCTGAGTTTCTGGTGCTGGGTGTTTTTTCGGCACTGAGGGAGTTAATTCTTTCTCTCTCGGTGCTGGGCTGACCAGCCTCGCCCAGCTGCGATTGATGTTTTGTTAATTAGCTTCCTTCATATACCTGCTGGTCTGCTGGGGAAGTTGCCGGTGAAAGCATTCATTCAGACCAGCAGAGCGGATCGTTTCTGAGAAGACTTAAGCTAAGAGTGCCTGTTGTGGTTTTTCCTCTCCTCGCTTATTGTTTATCTCCTTAACCTTTTGTGTTCCTCTGTAGTGGAAGTGTTGTATGCAAGGCTGTGTTTTCTTTACCCCTTGTCTGTCTCGTTTGTGTTAGACTGTGTGTAAGCTGTGACCTGCCCATTCCCTGTGGTGGTAATCAGGGTCCTTCTCAGGACTAGATTACAGTGGTCAGGGATCTACAGGAGACAGGGTTACGCTGGCGGCCTGGACCTCTGTACCATTAACAGTACCTCCAGGTAGAGGGACTAGTCAGGACCCCAGTTCAGGGTCAGCATAGACCCCGGTCCACCTCTATCCAGAGACAGCGTGACACGTACACAGTATTGACCCACAATACATAGGATATTATGTCAGGTAAGACATTGCTGGCAGATACTATGTATACATGTTGATTTTCTCTAAATTTAGAATGATGTCACATTAGATATAGGTTGCTATCTTTGAATATATCTGTTATACGTCGTGACACCTACCTCCTGAGAATCCCTGAACCTCAGTAATCTAGTCCTGAGAAGGACCCCGATCACAACAGTAGGGGACAGGGTAGTAAATGCTTATACACAGTACTAGACGAACGAGACAGTACAAGGGAAAACCAAAAACCACCTTGCATACAAAACTCACACCAAAATAACAGAGGGAACACAAACGGGTAAGGAGATAAATGATAAAGCGAGGAAGGGAAAAAACCACACCGAGTACACTTCGCTCCAAACTCTTCAATACCACGATCCGCTCTGATGGTCTGTATGAAATGCTTTCACCGACAACTACCCTATCAGACCGGCAGGTATTTGAAGGAGTCAAAATACTGCAGAATTAACTGCAGCTGGGTGAGGCTGGGCCTCGTCTAGCACAGAGAGAGAGAATTAACTCCCTCACTGCCGAAAAACACCAAGCACCAAAAACTCAGCTGCGAGAAGTCAGGCTGTGCAATCTGTTATGATCTGCTACAAGCACTAAGGAAAGAGGGGAATTCTGTCCCTACAATAGGACTGAGCTGGATCCCTACGATGTAACGGGGAACCTGATCCTGCGACCAGACCCGCTAAAGTCCTCAGCTAGTCTGAACGAAGACCTATAGTTGCGAGGGAGGAATCCCTACAAGATCTAGGGACTGGGTGAAAAGGTGGACACCTCCTAACAGAAAGTGTAGCAGGGAAAATAAAACAGAAAACAAATACTAAGAGATCCTAAGATCAAGCCAAACTGACAGAGTAAGGCACCTAAGCACCCGGCTAGCTTAAGAGTAGATAATACAATGAAGTCCAGCAAAGCCAGAAGGGCGGAGCCAGACTAAATAGGGAAAAAAGGTCATGTGACCAGCAAACTGAAACAAAACCTAACAAGAGGGTTCTAACACAATTGCGACGATCTTCGTGGCGACACACCCGTGACAAAACCGGCCACGATCAGGTGCTCCCCGCAAGATTTCACCATAAACCGGCCACGACCAGGTGCTCCCCACAAGATTTCACCATAAACCTGTCACGCTGTCACTGCGTACAGGAGGTCAGGGTCCTATGCTGACCCTAAGCTGGGGACCTGACTAATCCCTCTACCTGGAGGTACTGTTAATGGTACAGAGGTCCAGGCCGCCAGCGTAACCCTACCTCCTGAGAATCCCTGAACCTCAGTAATCTAGTCCTGAGAAGGACCCCGATCACAACAGTAGGGGACAGGGTAGTAAATGCTTATACACAGTACTAGACGAACGAGACAGTACAAGGGGAAAACCAAAAACCACCTTGCATACAAAACTCACACCAAAATAACAGAGGGAACACAAACGGGTAAGGAGATAAATGATAAAGCGAGGAAGGAAAAAAACACACCGAGTACACTTCGCTCCAAACTCTTCAATACTACGATCCGCTCTGATGGTCTGTATGAAATGCTTTCACCGACAACTACCCTATCAGACCGGCAGGTATTTGAAGGAGTCCCAATACTGCAGAATTAACTGCAGCTGGGTGAGGCTGGGCCTCTTCTAGCACAGAGAGAGAGAATTAACTCCCTCACTGCCGAAAAACACCAAGCTCCAAAAACTCAGCTGCGAGAAGTCAGGCTGTGCAATCGCGACGATCTTCGTGGCGACACACCCGTGACAGTACCCCCCCTTCTACGAGGGGCCACCGGACCCTCAGGGCCAGGTTTATCCGGGTGAGTCGTGTGGAAGGCCCAAATTAATCGGTCTGCGTTAATATCCGACGCAGGAACCCACATCCTCTCCTCAGGACCATACCCCCTCCAATGAACCAGGTACTGAAGGGACCGGTGATTAAAGCGTGAATCGATGACTTTTGATACCTGAAACTCCAAGTTACCATTGACCACCACTGGAGGAGGAGGTAAAGGTGACGGTATCACTGGCGCCACATACCTCTTAAGCAAAGATCTGTGGAACACGTTGTGAATTTTAAACGTAGGAGGGAGGTCAAGACGGAATGCCACCGGATTAATTATAGAACTGATCCTGTACGGCCCGATGAACCTGGGACCCAGTTTCCAGGAGGAAAACCTTAAGTTTTATATTCTTGGTAGACAACCATACCCGATCGTTCACACTTAGGTCCGGACCAGACACTCTCCTCCTATCAGCCATACGTTTGTATCGGTACCCCATAGTACTCAGATTACTCAGGACCCCTCTCCACACTGAAGCGAGTGATGACGAAAATCGTTCCTCCTCATCAACCCCCGAAGAGCCCCCCCCTACTGAAAGTACAAAACTGGGGTGAAAACCATATGCCCCAAAAAACGGGGACTTACCAGTGGACTCGCTCTGCCTATTATTAAGAGCAAACTCCGCCAGAGGCAAGAAAGAAGCCCAGTCCTCCTGGTTCTCTGACACAAAACACCGGAGATATGTCTCTAAGCTCTGATTCAGACGTTCCGTCTGACCATTGTTCTGAGGATGAAAAGCCGATGAAAACGATAAATGCATCCCCCGCCGTGTACAAAATGCCTTCCAGAATTTGGACACAAACTGAGACCCTCGATCCGACACCACATCGGAGGGTACCCCGTGAAGCCTCACAATCTCCCCAATGAACACCTGCACAAGAGTTTTAGCATTAGGAAGAGCAGGAAGAGCGATAAAATGTGCCATCTTGCTGAACCTGTCCACTACGAGTATGACCGTTTTACCCGAAGACAGCGGGAGGTCCGTAATAAAGTCCATAGACAGATGAGTCCAAGGATGCTCCAGGATCTTCAAAGGTAAGAGGGCCCCAGACGGACAGGTATGTGGGGTCTTAGAGCGCGCACAAACCCCACAGGACGTAACAAAAGTTACCACCTCCCTATGTAAGTTAGGCCACCAAAACCGAAGCGAGAGGAGATCCACAGTTGCTTTACTCCCTGGGTGTCCTGCCAAAGCTGAGTTATGGTATGCCTCGATCACCTTTTGTCGCAACTGATTTGGAACAAACAGTCTCCCTGGAGGTCCAACAGGGGCGTCCCCCTGAGCCTCCAATACCTCCTCCTCAAGCTCAGAGCATACTGCCGACACCACCACCCCCTCCTGAAGGATAGGAACCGGGTCATCCGTATTCCCGGCCGCAGGGAAACTACGAGATAAGGCTTCCGCCTTTACATTTTTTGACCCCGGACGATATGTGACGACAAAATTAAACCTGGTAAAAAACAACGACCACCTAGCTTGTCTGGGATTCAGACGTTTTGCGGACTCCAGATATAGCAGATTCTTGTGATCGGTGATGACGGTGACCGGATGGACTGCCCCCTCCAAAAAATGACGCCACTCCTCAAAAGCCAACTTAATGGCCAAGAGTTCCCTATTGCCGACATCATAATTCCTCTCAGCGGACGACAATTTTTTAGAGAAGAAGGCGCACAGATGCCATTTACCAGGGGACGAACCTTGTGATAATACTGTTCCCACCCCTACCTCAGAAGCGTCTACCTCTACAATGAACGGCTGTGACGCATCAGGTTGAATAAGTATGGGTGCCGAGGCAAAACATTTTTTCAAGGAGGAGAAAGCTTGACAAGCCTTGTCAGACCACCTAGAAAAATCCGTCCCTTTTTTTGTCATGTCTGTGAGAGGTTTAACCATGGACGAGAAATTACGAATGAATTTCCGGTAATAATTAGCAAACCCCAGGAAACGTAGTGCCTTAAGATTCTCTGGCAGATCCCACTCAAGAACTGCCCGCACTTTCCCAGGGTCCATACGAAAACCGGATGCTGACACCAGGAAGCCTAAAAACTGGAGTTCCTGTACGGCGAAGACACACTTTTCCCATTTGGCGTACAGTTTATTATCCCGCAAGATCTGTAACACCTGCCTAACATGCTCCTGATGAGACACAAGATCTGGCGAGTAAATTAAGATATCATCCAGATATATGACAACAAACTGTCCCACCAGGCGGCGAAAAATGTCATTAACAAAGTGTTGGAACACCGCCAGAGCATTAGTCAGCCCGAATGGCATGACAAGGTTCTCATAATGCCCCTCCGGAGTGTTAAACGCCATCTTCCACTCATCCCCCTCCTTATCCTAATCAGATTGTACGCCCCCCTGAGATCCAACTTAGAGAACCATTTGGCACCCACGATCTGAATGAAGAGATCGGGAATAAGTGTGAGCGGATACGGATCTCGGACCGTAATCCGTTTAAGTTCACAGAAATCCAGGCAAGGGCGTAGGCCTCCATCTTTCTTCTTCACAAAGAAGAACGCCGCGGCCACCGGGGAAGATGAAGGTCTAATATGCCCCTTAGCCAAACTCTCTGAAATATAATCCTTCATGGCCTGCCTCTCAGGACCAGATAGGTTATACAACCTAGATTTAGGTAATTTGGCCCCAGGGAGCAGTTTTACAGTACAGTCATACACGCGATGAGGAGGTAGTTCCTGACACCCTTTCTCCGAGAATACATCCTCAAAATCCGCCAGAAATGGAGGTAAGACTCTAGGAGCGACCGCACCGATGACCGTATTCATGCAGTTTTTATTACAGAATTCACTCCATTGGCTTATCTCTCTGGATTGCCAATTAATAACCGGGTTATGCTTAGTTAACCAAGGAAGGCCCAACACTATAGGAGTGGGAAGACCCTCCAACACGTAACAAGACAACAGTTCTTTATGTATCGCCCCCACTTGAAGATTTACGTTATGCACTGCTTGCAAAAAACTTCCCTGACCGAGAAGCCTGGAGTCGATCGAGAATATGGGGATGGGTTTAGCCAACACACTCAATCGCATACCTTGAACCCGGGCAAACCGATCGTCCACCAGATTAGCCCCGGCCCCACTATCCAGAAGAACAGATATCCTCTCAGTTCTCGTACCCACCACCACCTCCGCCGGTACGAGAAACTGAGACGAACCTAGGGACGAAATACCTACTCCCAGATTGCCGTCCAACACACAACCTGGGATCAATAGTTTTCCGATGACCCTTTACTCTTCAAAGGATGGGATGGACACCCCCCAATAAAATGTCCCTTTCTCCCGCAGAAGAAACACATTCCTGTCTTGTGGCGCACCGCCGGTCCCCTCCCCCGA
Source organism: Oophaga sylvatica (assembly GCA_033576555.1). Classification (NCBI taxonomy): domain Eukaryota; kingdom Metazoa; phylum Chordata; class Amphibia; order Anura; family Dendrobatidae; genus Oophaga; species Oophaga sylvatica. The sequence continues at coordinate 22,142 of JARQOD010000375.1, forward strand.
AATGATGTCCCTCCTAACTGCATAGGCTCCTCTGGACTGACCAGGGGAACCTCCATATAAGGGGCCCTTGTAGAAGGTGGAGTCATCACAGGGGGCGGAGTTACCCCGCACCTCTCCCGAAGCCGTCTGTCAATGCGAATAGCAAGGGCCATAGCGGCTTCCAGTGACGCGGGAGGGTCATACTGTGCCAATACATCCTTTAATTTGTCAGATAAACCTTGACAAAACTGGCTCCTAAGAGCCGGGTCATTCCACTGGGTGTCCGTGGCCCACCTACGGAACTCCGAACAGAATTCCTCTGCCGGACGATCTCCCTGCTGGATCCTACGTAACTTAGATTCAGCAAGGGAGATCCGATCCGGGTCATCATATACGAGACCCAGAGCTGCGAAAAACCTATCCACTGACTGGAGAGCCAGGGAGCCTGGGGAAGAGAGAATGCCCATGATTGTGGGTCCCCTTGTAGGAGCGAGATGACAATTCCCACCCTTTGCTCTTCACTCCCTGATGACCGTGGCCGCAGCCGAAAGTACAACTTACATGCCTCCCGGAAAACAAAAAACTTCTCCCGCCCCCCAGTAAACCTGTCAGGGAGAGCTACTTTAGGTTCTGGTCCGGCTTGCTCCGGGGATACAAAACCTTGGACTTAACGTCCGCCAGCTCCATGGACAAACTCTGCAACTGCCGAGCTAGACTGGCTACTGGATCCATGGAGGCTGGAGAGAATCTTTTGTCGGTCGGTGAAAATGTCACGCTGTCACTGCATACAGGAGGTCAGGGTCCTATGCTGACCCTAAGCTGGGGACCTGACTAATCCCTCTACCTGGAGGTACTGTTGATGGTACAGAGGTCCAGGCCGCCAGCATAACCCTACCTCCTGAGAATCCCTGAACCTCAGTAATCTAGTCCTGAGAAGGACCCCGATCACAACAGTAGGGGACAGGGTAGTAAATGCTTATACACAGTACTAGACGAACGAGACAGTACAAGGGGAAAACCAAAACCACCTTGCATACAAAAACTCACACCACAATAACAGAGGGAACACTAACGGTAAGGAGATAAATGATAAAGCGAGGAAGGGAAAAAACCACACCGAGTACACTTCGCTCCAAACTCTTCAATACCACGATCCGCTCTGATGGTCTGTATGAAATGCTTTCACCGACAACTACCCTATCAGACCGGCAGGTATTTGAAGGAGTCCCAATACTGCAGAATTAACTGCAGCTGGGTGAGGCTGGGCCTCGTCTAGCACAGAGAGAATTAACTCCCTCACTGCCGAAAAACACCAAGCACCAAAAACTCAGCTGCGAGAAGTCAGGCTGTGCAATCGCGACGATCTTCGTGGCGACACACCCGTGACAAAACCGGCCACGATCAGGTGCTCCCCGCAAGATTTCACCATAAACCGGTCACAACCAGGTGCTCCCCACAAGATTTCACCATAAACCGGCCATGACCAGACGCTCCCCGCAAGATTTCACCATAAACCGGCCACAATCAGGTGCCACCAGCAAGATTTCACCATAAACCGGCCACGATCAGGTGCTCCCAGCAAGATTTCACCATAAACCGGCCATGATCAGGTGCTCCCAGCAAGATTTCACCATAAACCGGCCACGATCAGGTGCTCCCCGCAAGATTTCACCATAAACCGGTCACAACCAGGTGCTCCCCACAAGATTTCACCATAAACCGGCCACGACCAGGTGCTCCACACAAGATTTCACCATAAACCGGCCACAACCAGGTGCTCCCCAAAAGATTTCACCATAAACAGGTCATGACCAGGAGCTCCACACAAGATTTCACCATAACCCAGCTGCGACCAGGTGCTCCCCACAAGATTTCACCATAAACAGGTCACGACCAGGTGCTTCCCACAAGATTTCACCATAAACAGGTCACGACCAGGTGATCCCCACAAGATTTCACCATAAACCAGCCACGATCAGGTGCTTCCCGCAAGATTTCACCATAAACAGGTCACGACCAGGTGCTCCCCGCAAGATTTCACCATAAACCGCCATGACCAGGTGCTCCCCACAAGATTTCACCATAAACCGTCCACGACCAGGTGCTCCCCGCAAGATTTCACCATAAACTGGCCACGATCAGGTGCTCCTCGCAAGATTTCACCATAAAACAGCCACGACCAGGTGCTCCCCGCAAGATTTCACCATAAACTGGCCACGACCAGGTGCTCCACACAAGATTTCACCATAAACCAGCCACAACCAGGTGCTCCCCACAAGATTTCACCATAAACAGGTCACGACCAGGAGCTCCACACAAGATTTCACCATAAACCGGCTACAATCAGGCGCTCCCCACAAGATTTCACCATAAACCGGCCACGACCAGGTGCTCCCCGCAAGATTTCACCATAAACAGGTCACGACCAGGTGCTTCCCACAAGATTTCACCATAAACCGGTCACGACCAGGTGCTCCCCACAAGATTTCACCATAAACAGGTCACGACCAGGTGCTTCCCACAAGATTTCACCATAAACCGGCCACGACCAGGAGCTCCCCGCAAGATTTCACCATAAAATGGCCACGATCAGGTGCTCCTCGCAAGATTTCACCATAAACCAGCCACGACCAGGTGCTCCCTGCAAGATTTCACCAGGGTGGATTGATTTAAATCACGCCGATTTAAATCAACCATTTAAATCATGATTTAAATCAAATGATTTTTTTCTATTTAAATCAGATCGATTTAAATCGTGATTTTAATCATGATTTAAATCACTGATTTAAATCAAAAGATTTTTTTAATATAAATCACGATTAAAATCTAAAACTTTCAATCATTGTTCAATTAACTCCACACTTCTAGCTTGGTTTCACTTTCTGTAGCTTGGTTTCAGTTTCTTTTTCCATTCAGTTGACATGCCCAAACTTGTTGGATAGTCAGTCAGCAGTACTTGGCTGTAGTAACAATCAAACTTCAGAAGTGATCTGCGTGAGCCATTTCAGGTCGTAAGAGAGACCCTATTTGGGTTCATTTTGTTGAGATGCCAGCAGAGCTTGGAAAGAAAGGTGGGAGAGCAAAGTGCAAATACTGTCAAAAGGATATCCAAGGACTTGTTTGCCGTTTGAAATCACATTATGAAAACTGCAACCAGAAGGGAAATGAAGATGTTGATAGTGATACAACTAATGTCAATGAACCCCCACAGCTTCTTATGCACCAGGACCCTAGCACTAGTGGTGAGTCTGGCAATTACAACCTATTTTAACAGACGTTTTACTGGGATGGTTAAAGTCTATGAAAAGAAAAATTTCTAGCACTAGTTCTGGAGTATAGAATTTAAATTTATGTTAAGGCAATATTTCACAGAAGATTAACGTTAAGTAAAAATAAAAGAGTGTGTATACGCCTATTTTTTTTTTTTATTGTAGGCTACAATTCACTTTTGAAGTCTGCCAAATTGACCATTTTTTAAAAAAACATTTTTAAAACTTGTGACATAATTTTTTTCAGTTGCTCTGATATTACTAGTATTACAGCAACTTCACCGGAAACTGAGTAGCATAACTTTTGAGACAGCCCTTATAGGACGAGGACCATTACATTGTTCAAAAAGTTTGTTTCAAAATATTTTCGTTATATTTCTTCAAATACGCAGTCGAATTATATTTTTAATTACTGTGCTTTCAGGGTCAAATATGGCTTGTGCTGCATGTGACAATCAATATCTGGGTACAACTTCAACAAAGCAGCCCAACAAAAAACTTTGCGTGCAAAGTGTAGAAAAATTCCTCTTAAAGACTACGACGAGCCAGAAAGAACATTTTGATGAATTAATTGCTAAATTCATATTTGCAACCAATTCTTCTTTCCGACTAGTTGAACACCCATTGTTTGTACAAATGATCGAAGGAATAAGACCAGGCTACAAACCACCAAGTAGATTTGATATCTCAGGAAAACATCTTCAGGCTGTATACGACAAAGAAAGAGCGGCTTGTACAAAATATTTGAAAGACAAAGTTGTTAACATGAGCTTGGATGGTTGGAGCAACATCCACAACGACCCCATAATTTGCACTTGTGTCACAACAGAAGATGGTGAAACTTACCTTACAGACACAATCGACACATCTGGAAATTCACATACTGCTGAATATTTATGTAACGGGTCTGGGAGGCGGAACCTCTGAGCTTTATTATACAAGGAGGCTTTCCTTGTAAAGGAGCGGGTGGCGCCCGGGGAGACGGACAGGAAGTCACGGCAAGTGACAGGGACAGTCTCTGGAAGGACAGGCAGGTAGTCACGGCAAGTGACCGGGGCAGTCTCTGGAAGGACAGGCAGGTAGTCACGGCAAGTGACCGGGGCAGTCTCTGGAAGGAAAGACAGGTAGTCACGGCAAGTGACCGGGGCAGTCTCTGGAAGGACAGGCAGGTAGTCACGGCAAGTGACCGGGGCAGTCTCTGGAAGGACAGGCAGGTAGTCACGGCAAGTGACCGGGGCAGTCTCTGGAAGGACAGGCAGGTAGTCACGGCAAGTGACCGGGGCAGTCTCTGGATGGACAGGTATATACGACCTGAGATGGTGGAGCCTCCTGGTAGGCTAGCAGGCAGATGACAGATGAACGCCCCCAAGTGAGCAGGCGAGAGTCTCAGGAATAGACGATGGTCACCGCATGTGACGTCCGAACCTCCGGGTAGGTCTGCAGTCAGATGGCAGATGAACGCCCCCAAGTGAGCAGGCGAGAGTCTCTGGAATAGACGATGGTCACCGCATGTGACGTCCGAACCTCTGGGTAGGTCTGCAGGCAGATGGCAGATGAGCGCCCCCAAGTGAGCAGGCGAGATTCTCTGGAATAGCCGATGGTCACCACCGGTGACGGCCGAACCTTCAGGTAGGCTTGCGGACAGGTAGCAGACAGCAAACTGGCAGGAGACAGGCAGGTAACTGGTAACGGAACCTGAGGGCTGAAGCAGAGTTAAACAGTGCAACAACATTGCTCGGGCACCTCCATTAAGGAGGAGGTGCTTTATTAAGGTGGAGTCCACCGGCATTGGCCGGGGACCTTTTTTGAAAGATGCGCGCGGCCCCTTTAAGAACGGGGGCGTGCACGCACGCGCGCGCGCCCTAAGCCCAGTGGCAGGGAAGGAGCGCGCAGCCCCAGCAGGGCGGAAGGAGGACGCTGTGTGAGGGTAAGGGGAGCGACGTCCCTGCCTGGCAGAGGACGCTGGCGCAGGGAACAGCGTCCCTGCCTGGCAGAGGACGCCGGCGCTACAGTACCCCCCCTTTAGGCACCCCCTTTTTTAGGCCAGAAAGAAATTTAGCTAGGATGAGAGGGGCATGGATGTTCTCCCGAGGCTCCCACGTTCTCTCCTCAGGACCAAACCCCTTCCAATCCACCAGAAAATAGGTCTTTCTTCCTACCCTTTTGGTGGCCAAAATGTTCTCTACCTCAAATTCGTTCTCAGCAGACAGTGGAGCAGGAGGTGTACCTGTAGACTTGACAAAAGAGTTAAGTACCACCGGTTTGAGGAGAGATACATGGAAGGAGTTAGGAATCCGCAAATTGGCCGGGAGTTTCAATTTATAGGACACTGGGTTGATCTGACTGATGATCTCCAGAGGGCCGATGAACCGAGGACCTAACTTGTAGGAAGGAATCTTGAGCCGAACATACTTGGACGAGAGCCAGACCTTATCCCCAGGACGGAATTGAGGGGGATCCAGACGTCTCTTGTCAGCATGTCTCTTCATGAACTCGGATGACAGAATGAGTGCGGACCGGGTACTCTCCCATATGGAGGAGAATTCGTTAACCAGGGATTCCGCAGCTGGATTGTCCACAGAGATGGAAATAGGTACAGGGATCCGAGGATGTTGACCGAAGACTACAAGAAACGGAGATTTGGAGGAAGATTCGCTCTTGTGATTGTTGTACGAAAATTCGGCCCAAGGCAGGAGATCCACCCAGTCAGAATGGTGGACATTAACGAAGTGCCGGAGATAACTGGTCAGAATCTGATTGATTCGCTCGACTTGACCATTGGACTGTGGGTGGTAAGCGGAGGAGAAATCCAGGGTGACGTCTAGCAACTTACAAGTGGCTCTCCAGAAACGTGAGGTGAACTGTACCCCACGATCCGACACAATGTGACGAGGCAGACCATGAAGACGGAAGATGTGGCGGATAAAGTCTTTAGCCAACTCGGGTGCAGACGGAAGCCCTGGCAGGGGAATGAAGTGAGCCATCTTGGAAAATCGGTCAACGACCACCCAAATGACCATACAACCAGCAGAGACGGGAAGATCCGTTATGAAGTCCATGGCTATATGCTGCCAGGGGGCAGCGGGTACAGGAAGCGGGAGAAGACGGCCGGCAGGCAGGTGTCTCGGAACTTTGTTGCGGGCACAGGAGGCACAGGCAGAAACAAAGTCTATTACATCCTTGTGCAGGGTAGGCCACCAGTAATGCCGGGTAATGAGCTGGAGGGTCTTTTTCCGACCAGCGTGGCCAGCTAGTTTAGACGAATGACCCCAGTGGAGGATCCTCTCCCGATCAGGTACCGATACGAACGTCTTACCAGGAGGGAGACGATTTAGACTCACGGGAGCTACCTGCATCACTCTGGCGGGATAGATGATATGTTTAGGTTCCTCCTCGAGATCCGACACCAGGAAAGACCGGGACAAGGCATCTGCCTTGATGTTCTTGTCGGCTGGGCGAAAGTGTAAAAGAAAGTCGAAGCGGGCAAAAAACAAGGACCACCGGGCTTGACGAGGGTTAAGTCTCTGGGCATGCTGGAGGTAAGCCAGATTCTTGTGGTCAGTGTAAATGATTACCGGATGAAGAGCCCCCTCGAGTAGGTAACGCCACTCCTCCAATGCCAGCTTGATGGCCAATAACTCTCGGTCTCCTATAGAATAATTGCGCTCAGAAGAGGAGAAGAGTTTTGAGAAGAAGCCGCAAGATACCATTCTCCCGGAAGAAGACTTTTGAGTCAGTACCGCTCCGGCTCCAGAAGAGGAAGCGTCCACCTCCAGGAAGAACTGCTTGTTGCCGTCCGGGCGATGCAGCACTGGAGCGGAAGAGAAGGCCTGTTTTAAGGAAAGAAAGGCCTCCTCTGCTTCGGGCGTCCACTGTTTGGGGTTAGCATTCTTGCGGGTGAGCGCGGAGATTGGAGCAGTCCGGGAAGAGAAGTGCGGTATGAAGAGGCGGTAATAATTGGCGAATCCCAGGAACCGCTGAATGGCCTTCAATCCCTCCGGTCGGGGCCATTTCTCGATGGCAGATAGCTTCTCCGGATCCATTCTTAGGCCTGTCTGAGAAATGATGTAACCCAAAAATGGAAGCGAGGTCTGCTCAAAGAGACACTTCTCATATTTGGCGAAAAGGTGATTCTGCCTAAGCCTGAGCAGAACCTGACGAACATCCCTCCGGTGAGACTGGAGATCCGGAGAGAAGACCAAGATGTCGTCTAGGTACACCACAACGCAGGAGTAGAGCAGGTCCCGGAAGATGTCATTGACCAACTCTTGAAAAACTGCAGGAGCATTACAGAGACCAAAGGCATCACCAAATACTCATAGTGGCCATCCCGGGTGTTGAATGCCGTCTTCCATTCATCTCCCCGACGGATACGGACCAGGTTATATGCTCCACGAAGATCCAGTTTGGTGAAGATACTAGCCCCCTCAGACGGTCAAACAATTCGGGAATGAGCGGAAGAGGGTACTTATTCTTCACCGTGATCAGGTTTAGGCCTCTGTAGTCAATACAGGGACGGAGAGAGCCGTCTTTCTTTTTTACGAAGAAGAAACCTGCTCCCGCTGGGGAGGTAGATTTCCGGATGAATCCCTTGGCCAAATTCTCCTCGATATATTCGGACATCGACCTGGTCTCAGCAGCAGACAATGGGTAAATACGCCCACGGGGAGGCGTAGTACCGGGTAGCAGGTCGATCGGGCAATCATAAGGTCTGTGAGGGGGTAATGTCTCTGCCTCCTTTTTATTAAAGACATCAGCGAACGACCAATATGGAATTGGGAGCCCTGGTAGATTAGTTGGTGTAGGAGAAGGACGGACGGGATGAACAGGAACCAAACACGTTTTATGACAGTCCTGTCCCCAGCGAAGGATCTCTCCAGTCTGCCAGTCGAGCACAGGTGCATGCTTTTGGAGCCAAGGTAGACCTAATAAGAAAGCATGAGAGAGTCCAGGCAGGACATGAAACGAGATGCTCTCAGAATGCAACATTCCTACCTGCAGGGTTATGGCTTCAGTGATAAGTTGGATGGGACGTGGTAGAAGACCCCCGTCCACAGCAGCAACAGATACTGGTTCAACCAGATGTTTGGTAGGAATGCGATATTTCTCTACTAGAGCCTGTGAAACAAGATTCCCGGCTGCTCCAGAATCAAGTTGGGCTTGTTCGAAATAACGGTTCTCACCGAGGACAATTGAGACTGACAGCAGCAGAGATGAAGAGGATTTATTCTTGTCTAGGTTGACCTCTCCGAGCGAACCTAGACACAGGCGTTTCCCGACCTCTCCGGACAGGTACGGATCCGGTGCTCCTTACTGCCACAGTAGAAGCAACTCCCCTCGGCACGGCGTAAGTCCTGACGGGCTTTGACCATCTTGGTCTGGTCGACCTGCATAGGCTCAGAAGTGTGCACCTGGGGAGAAGCGGAAGGAGTTACGGGTCTCTGAAAAGAAGGAGCTAGACGAGGAAACCTTCTCTCACGGGTGACCTCTTTGGCGCGTTCCTGGAACCGTAGATCAATTCGATTAGCCAGAGTTATTAGGTCATCGAGAGAGGTTGGAATGTCTCGACCGGCAAGTTCATCTTTAATACGGCCGGACAGACCCTCCCAGAAGACAGATATCAGGGCATCATTATCCCAGGCCAGCTCCGAGGCAAGGGTACGGAACCGTATGGCATATTGCCCCACGGTGAGACTTCCCTGACGGAGACGCAACAGAGATGATGCAGAGGAGGTCTTCCGTCCGGGTTCGTCGAATACCTTCCGGAAGGCCGAGAGAAAAGCAGGCAGGTCAGACACCAGAGGATCTTCTCTCTCCCAGAGAGGATTGAGCCAGGCCAGAGCCTCTCCGGTGAGATGGGACATAATGAAGGCAATTTTGGCCCGGTCGGAGTTAAACTGGTGAGCCAGGAGTTCGAAATGCAGGGTACACTGGTTAATGAAACCCCGAGCCAGAGTAGGATCGCCTCCAAACCGTGGAGGAGCAGAAAGTCGAGGTCCAGGAACGGAAACCACGGAATTGGTAAGCAACGGAACTGCCGGATTGCGAGTCATGGCGCCAGTGGTGGTTGCTGGTGAAGTAGTCAGGGTGTCCAGGCGGGAATTAACATTCCGCAGATGACCCAGGATGGACTCCTGTTGAGACCTCTGACGAGACAGTTCATGACACAGGTCAGAGAGCGAGGGGGTTTGGGTGCCACCGGGTTCCATGGCCCGAGCAAACTGTAACGGGTCTGGGAGGCGGAACCTCTGAGCTTTATTATACAAGGAGGCTTTCCTTGTAAAGGAGCGGGTGGCGCCCGGGGAGACGGACAGGAAGTCACGGCAAGTGACAGGGACAGTCTCTGGAAGGACAGGCAGGTAGTCACGGCAAGTGACCGGGGCAGTCTCTGGAAGGACAGGCAGGTAGTCACGGCAAGTGACCGGGGCAGTCTCTGGAAGGACAGGCAGGTAGTCACGGCAAGTGACCGGGGCAGTCTCTGGAAGGAAAGACAGGTAGTCACGGCAAGTGACCGGGGCAGTCTCTGGAAGGACAGGCAGGTAGTCACGGCAAGTGACCGGGGCAGTCTCTGGAAGGACAGGCAGGTAGTCACGGCAAGTGACCGGGGCAGTCTCTGGAAGGACAGGCAGGTAGTCACGGCAAGTGACCGGGGCAGTCTCTGGATGGACAGGTATATACGACCTGAGATGGTGGAGCCTCCTGGTAGGCTAGCAGGCAGATGACAGATGAACGCCCCCAAGTGAGCAGGCGAGAGTCTCAGGAATAGACGATGGTCACCGCATGTGACGTCCGAACCTCCGGGTAGGTCTGCAGTCAGATGGCAGATGAACGCCCCCAAGTGAGCAGGCGAGAGTCTCTGGAATAGACGATGGTCACCGCATGTGACGTCCGAACCTCTGGGTAGGTCTGCAGGCAGATGGCAGATGAGCGCCCCCAAGTGAGCAGGCGAGATTCTCTGGAATAGTCGATGGTCACCACCGGTGACGGCCGAACCTTCAGGTAGGCTTGCGGACAGGTAGCAGACAGCAAACTGGCAGGAGACAGGCAGGTAACTGGTAACGGAACCTGAGGGCTGAAGCAGAGTTAAACAGTGCAACAACATTGCTCGGGGCACCTCCATTAAGGAGGAGGTGCTTTATATAAGGTGGAGTCCACCGGCATTGGCCGGGGACCTTTTTTGAAAGATGCGCGCGGCCCCTTTAAGAGCGGGGGCGTGCACGCGCGCGCGCCCTAAGCCCAGTGGCAGGGAAGGAGCGCGCAGTCCCAGCAGGGCGGAAGGAGGACGCTGTGTGAGGGTAAGGGGAGCGACGTCCCTGCCTGGCAGAGGACGCTGGCGCAGGGGAACAGCGTCCCTGCCTGGCAGAGGACGCCGGCGCTACAATTTACTTGAAATTGCTAAGAACTCAATTCACCAATGCCAAGAACAGTTTGGATGTAAAGTAAGGAGCTTAGTTACTGATAACGCAAGCAATGTGGCAAAAATGCGAGCGGAACTGGCACATGAGGATGACACAAATGTCATTACATACGGTTGTTCTGCCCATTTGTTGCATCTTTTGGCAAAAGACCTGCATATTTCGGGTGTCAAGGAACATGTTGTAGAAATTGTTAAATATTTCCGCAATAATCATTTTGCACATGCAACCTACAAGGAAATGGGAGGACTGAAGTTGGTTCTACCACAAGATGTTAGATGGAATACCTTGGCTGAATGCTTGGAACTGTTTATTAACAACTGGTCAAAATTAGTGTCCATTTGCGAAACACATCGGGATAAAATTGATGCTAATATACGAAGCAAAGTATTAAATCTTGGTGTGAAGAGAAATGCCGAGGACCTTTTGGAAAGGTTAAAGCCAATATCTATTGCGTTGGATAAAATGCAGAAAGATACTGCAACCATAGCTGATGCCACAGAAGTTTGGAAAGATTTAGAAGGTTCGCTAGATCGCTTGAACTTCTCAAACAATGTAAAGGTTGCAATACACCACCGCAAGGACCAAGCATTAAAAGAAGAACACTATTTAGCCAATATCTTGCATCCCATCTACAGAGGGAAAAAACTATCTGAGGCGGAAATCAACTCCGCAATGGAGTGGCTCGCCAATACTAACCATGACATTGTGGCAACTGTGCTGAAATTGAAGTGTGAATCTGCACCATTTCAAAAATACATGTTTGCAGATAACGTCGTTAATGAACTAAAACCACTGGACTGGTGGAAGTCGCAATCACTTGTTCTTCCAGCGAAGATAATAAATGTAGCTACTCAGCTACTGACTGCATCGGCTTCATCGGCAGGAGTAGAGAGATTGTTTTCTTCATTTGGTTTTGTGCACACAACAGTCCGAAACCGCTTAGGAACTGCTAAAGCAGGACAACTAGTTTTCCTATTAAAAGTCCTAAATAAACAGTAGGCTTAAAGGACTGATGTATTCACTGAAGATGTTTGCTTACTTCAAACGTTAGAGATAGGCTATTGTTAAAAAGTACTTACTCTCTGTAGTTCAATTCTGATTGTTTAATAGTGCAAATAAAAATTATTAGGTTTCATAATCATCAACTGTTTTAATATTTTTATTTGTGTAAAATAATTTGATTTGCAAAAAGACAAAGTTTTGCTTGTGTACAACTTGATTAAAAAATCCTATTTAAATCAAAAAAAATCCGATTTTTTTGATTTTTTTTAAAAAATCATGATTTTTATCCACCCTGGATTTCACCATAAACTGGCCACGACCAGGTGCTCCACACAAGATTTCATCATAAACCGGCCACGACCAGGTGCTCCCACAAGAATTCACCATAAAAACGGCTACGACCAGGTGCTTCCCGCAAGATTTCACCATAAACCGGCCACGATCAGGTGCTCCCCACAAGATATCACCATAAACCGGCCTCAATCAGGAGCTACCCAAAAGATTTCACCATAAACCGGCCACGACCAGGTGTTCCCCACAAGATTTCACCATAAACCGGCCACGACCAGGTGCTCCACACAAGATTTCACCATAAACCAGCCGCAACCAGGTGCTCCCCACAAGATTTCACCATAAACAGGTCACGACCAGGAGCTCCACACAAGATTTCACCATAAACCGGCCACAATCAGGCGCTCCTCACAAGATTTCACCATAAACCAGCCACGACCAGGTGCTCCTCACAAGATTTCACCATAAACCGGCCACGACCAGGCGCTCCCCGCAAGATTTCACCATAAACCGGCCACGATCAGGTGCCACCAGCAAGATTTCACCATAAACCGGCCACGATCAGGTGCTCCCCGCAAGATTTCACCATAAACCGGCCACGATCAGGTGCTCCCCGCAAGATTTCACCATAAACCGGCCACGACCAGGTGCTCCCCACAAGATTTCACCATAAACCGGCCACGACCAGGTGCTCCACACCAGATTTCACCATAAATCGGCCACAACCAGGTGCTCACCAAAAGATTTCACCATAAACAGGTCACGACCAGGAGCTCCACACAAGATTTCACCATAAACCGGCTACAATCAGGCGCTCCCCACAAGATTTCACCATAAACTGGCCACGACCAGGTGCTCCCGCAAGATTTCACCATAAACTGGCCACAACCAGGTGCTCCCCACAAGATTTCACCATAAACCGGCCACGACCAGGTGCTCCCCACAAGATTTCACCATAAACCGGCCACGACCAGGTGCTCCCCACAAGATTTCACCATAAACCGGTCACGACCAGGTGCTCCCCACAAGATTTCACCATAAACTGGCCACGACCAGGTGCTCCCCACAAGATTTCACCATAAACCGGCCACGAACAGGTGCTCCACACAGATTTCACCATAAACCGCACGACCAGGTGCTCCCAAAATTTCACCATAAACAGGTCCACACCAGTGCTCCCACAAGATTTCACCATAAACCAGTACGACAGGTGACCCCACAAGATTTCACCATAAACCGGTCTACGATCCAGGTGCTCCCACAGATTTCACCATAAACGGCACGACCAGTCTCCCAAGATTTCACCATAAACCATGGCTCAACCAGTGCTCCCACAAGATTTCACCATAAACCGGTCACGACCAGGTGCTCCCACACAGATTTCACCATATAAACCGGTCACGACCAGGTGCTCCCCAAAGATTTCACCATAAACAGGTCACGACCAGGATGCTCCCCACAATTTCACCATAAACCTGCCCACCAGGTGCTCCCAGAAGATTACTACACGTCCGATAACTGTAACAGACACCTAGGATCACGTCCTCTAACCCATTCACCATAATATGTACCTCAGTATACTCCCACCAAATTTACTCAGTAACCCTGTACCACTACATCATGTACCTCAGTATAACATTTACCTACCATCAGACCTCAGTATAACCAGTGTACCTCACAAGCATGTACCTCTATACCCATTACTCACACATCATGACCTAGTAACTGTACCCACTACATATGTACCTCATATAACCCATGTCCCTCAGTCTCAGTCCTCAGTATAATTCTACCTACAATCATGCCTCGTAAACCCATGTAGCTCACTACACATGACCAGATAATTCGTACCCATAAACATGTACCTCAGTATAACCAGTGCTCCCACATCAATTTACCTCATAAACCCATGTCCCACACATCATGTACCTCAGTATAACCATGTACTCATACATCAGTACCTCAGTATAACCTGACCTCACATCATGTACCTCAGTAAACCCTGTACCTCATACATATGTACTCAGTATACCCCATTGTACCTCACTACATCATGTACCTCAGTATAACCCATTGTACCTTTCTACATCATGTACCTCAGTATAACCCATGTACCTCACTACATCATGTACCTCAGTATACCCCATGTACCTCACACATCATGTACCTCAGTATAACCCATGTACCTCACTACATCATGTACCTCAGTATAACTCCATGTCTCATACCAGTACCTCATATATCCATACTCATACATCATGACCTCAGTATAACCCCATGTACCTCACTACATCATGTACCTCAGTATAACCCCATGTACCTCACACATCATGTACCTCAGTATAACCCATGTTACCTCACTACATCATGTACCTCAGTATAACCCCATGTACCTCACTACATCATGTACCTCAGTATAACTCCATGTACCTCACTACATCATGTACCTCAGTATAACCCCATGTACCTCACTACATCATGTACCTCAGTATAACCCATGTACCTCACATCATGTCCAGCCTGACCTCACCATCATGTACCATATAACCCCATGTACCTCACTACATCATGTACCTCAGTATAACTCCCATGTACCTCACTACATCATGTACCTCAGTATAAACCTCACTTGTACCTCATACTCATGTACCTCAAATGACTCAGTATAACCCATGTACCTCACTACATCATGTACCTCAGTATAACCCATGTACCTCACTACATCATGTACCTCAGTATAACCCCATGTACCTCACTACATCATGTACCTCAGTATAACTCCATGTACCTCACTACATCATGTACCTCAGTATAACCCCATGTACCTCACTACATCATGTACCTCAGTATAACTCCATGTACCTCACTACATCATGTACCTCAGTATAACTCCATGTACCTCACTACATCATGTACCTCAGTATAACCCCATGTACCTCACCACATCATGTACCTCAGTATAACCCCATGTACCTCACTACATCATGTACCTCAGTATAACCCCATGTACCTCACTACATCATGTACCTCAGTATAACCCCATGTACCTCACCACATCATGTACCTCAGTATAACCCCATGTACCTTACTACATCATGTACCTCAGTATAACTCCATGTACCTCACTACATCATGTACCTCAGTATAACCCATGTACCTTACTACATCATGTACCTCAGTATAACTCCATGTACCTCACTACATCATGTACCTCAGTATAACTCCATGTACCTCACTACATCATGTACCTCAGTATAACCCCATGTAACTCACTACATCATGTACCTCAGTATAACCCCATGTACCTCACTACATCATGTACCTCAGTATAACCCCATGTAACTCACTACATCATGTACCTCAGTATAACCCCATGTACCTTACTACATCATGTACCTCAGTATAACTCCATGTACCTCACTACATCATGTACCTCATATAACTCCATGTACCTCACTACATCATGTACCTCAGTATAACCCCATGTACCTCACTACATCATGTACCTCAGTATAACTCCATGTACCTCACTACATCATGTACCTCAGTATAACCCCATGTACCTCACTACATCATGTACCTCAGTATAACCCCATGTACCTCACCACATCATGTACCTCAGTATAACCCCATGTACCTCACTACATCATGTACCTCAGTATAACCCCATGTACCTCACTACATCATGTACCTCAGTATAACCCCATGTACCTCACTACATCATGTACCGCAGTATAACTCCATGTACCTCACTACATCATGTACCTCAGTATAACTCCATGTACCTCAGTATAACTCCATGTACCTCACTACATCATGTACCTCAGTATAACCCCATGTAACTCACTACATCATGTACCTCAGTATAACCCCATGTACCTTACTACATCATGTACCTCAGTATAACTCCATGTACCTCACTACATCATGTACCTCAGTATAACTCCATGTACCTCACTACATCATGTACCTCAGTATAACCCCATCACCACATCATGTACCTCAGTATAACCCCATGTACCTCACTACATCATGTACCTCAGTATAACTCCTTGTACCTCACCACATCATGTACCTCAGTATAACTCCATGTACCTTACTACATCATGTACCTCAGTATAACCCCATGTACCTCACTACATCATGTACCTCAGTATAACCCCATGTACCTCGCTAGAACATCATGTACCTCAGTATAACTCCATGTAACTCAGTATAACTCCACATACCTCAGTATAACCCCACGTATCTCACTACAACCTCATGTACCTCAGTGTAACACCACGCATTTCCATATAACGCAGATGCCTCTTTGCTGTCACTTTCACCACCAGATGGCGCTGGTCCATCTACAGCTGCGAGTAATGACCAGAATACGCATGCGCACATGTCGTCTCCTGCAGTTTTCGCCTTAAATGTCACGTGACTCTGACGTCAAAAAGATGCGGCTGAGGAAAGACACGTGACACCAATGTCAGGAATCATGAAAACTCTGATCAGCGGAGGTGAGAACTGACGTAATCGGCGCAGACGGCACCCGCATATAGCGCTCCTCATGTATCCCCCTGCTGTACTGCTTCTAATATACTCCTCTCTATATTTCTCCATATACCCTCCTCATATACCTCCAATATACCCCTCCTCATATCCCTCCATATACCCCCCTCATATCCCTCCATATACCCCTCCTCATATCCCTCCATATACCCCCCTCATATCCCTCCATATACCCCTCCTCATATCCCTCCATATACCCCTCCTCATATCCCCCTCATATCCCTCCATATACCCCTCCTCATATCCCTCCATATACCCCCCTCCTCATATCCCTCCATATACCCCCCTCCTCATATCCCTCCATATACCCCCCTCATATCCCTCCATATACCCCCCTCATATCCCTCCATATACCCCTCCTCATATCCCTCCATATACCCCCCTCATATCCCTCCATATACCCCCCTCATATCCCTCCATATACCCCCCTCATATCCCTCCATATACCCCCCTCATATCCCTCCATATACCCTCCTCATATCCCTCCATATACCCCCCTCATATCCCTCCATATACCCCCCTCATATCCCTCCATATACCCCTCCTCATATCCCTCCATATACCCCCCTCATATCCCTCCATATACCCCCCTCATATCCCTCCATATACCCCCCTCATATCCCTCCATATACCCCCCTCATATCCCTCCATATACCCCCCTCATATCCCTCCATATACCCCTCCTCATATCCCTCCATATACCCCTCCTCATATCCCTCCATATACCCCTCCTCATATCCCTCCATATACCCCTCCTCATATCCCTCCATATACCCCTCCTCATATCCCTCCATATACCCCCCTCGTCATATCCCTCCATATACCCCCCTCATATCCCTCCATATACCCCCCTCATATCCCTCCATATACCCCCCTCGTCATATCCCTCCATATACCCCCCTCATATCCCTCCATATACCCCTCCTCATATCCCTCCATATACCCCTCCTCATATCCCTCCATATACCCCTCCTCATATCCCTCCATATACCCCTCCTCATATTCCTCCATATACCCCCCTCATATCCCTCCATATACCCCCTCATATCCCTCCATATACCCCTCCTCATATCCCTCCATATACCCCTCCATATACCCCTCCTCATATCCCTCCATATACCCCCTCATATCCCTCCATATACCCCCCTCATATCCCTCCATATACCCCTCCTCATAGCCCTCCATATACCCCCTCATATCCCTCCATAATCCCCCATCATAGCCCTCCATATACCCCTCCTCATATCCCTCCATATACCCCTCCTCATATCCCTCCATATACCCCTCCTCATATCCCTCCATATACCCCCCTCATATCCCTCCATATACCCCTCCTCATATCCCTCCATATACCCCTCCTCATATCCCTCCATATACCCCTCCTCATATTCCTCCATATACCCCTCCTCATATTCCTCCATATACCCCCCTCATATCCCTCCATATGTGTAGCCCTGGTGTTAGGCACACGCAGTACCCTGGAGAATGTGTGGAGAGATAGCAGTTTAATGCTCAATACCCATTCACTCAACATACACTAGACACACCCTTAGGGTAGTGTAGTCACTTGTGAGGGAGTGGTCAGTGTGTATTTGTTGAGTGATTAGAGTAGTCAGTTTCCTGTCCTCGGACAGAGCAGACGTGTGGAGTCTAGCTGGGACTTGGAGGGAGGAAGCAGTCCAGCCTGGTTCTATCAGCAGTTCAGCAAGTGGAGGCCAGTAAGGGCGAGATATAGATCACCTCAGCCTGGTCAGAGCTGTACCTCACTTGAAGACATTGATAAAGAAAGAAGAGCTTAGTGCAGATATACTTCAGTCTCCTGTCCCAAGGACAGTGAAAGGTTCAGAGACGTGCTCCTGCCTAGTGGATAACTGAGAGTCTGGTAACTAACTCTGAAGGAAGAGAAGAAGGGAGTGATTATATGACTTTTTGCAAGTGTGAGTGTTTATGCTACAAGCGCGGACAAGGCGAAAGGCACAGTGGAAAGGAATATTTGAAAAGTGCTTTTGGATTGAAGAAGTCCTGCACATTGTTACCGGTCACTGGGGACCGAAGGATCACTAAAGCTTCACGCTTAGTGGTAAGAAAACCAGAGGCTTATCGGACCTTAGGTCGCGGCAAGCAGCCCCTAAATAGTCGGTACGTAACTGGGGTCAGGGGGAGTGAAGACTTTGAGTCAGTGCACGACAAGATAGGAATTCAGCTCTCTCACAGGAAGGCTCCGACCACAAAACTGACTGGGCAGTACAGCTATGGAATAGCTGGAGTTATAGAGGGAACTACGCTTCATGCTGGTTGTACTCATCGTTGTGAAAGTAAAGGAGGCCCCTAACTTGTCCAGCTGCTATCTCGAAATACATTCTCCTTGGATCAGCCTCCCTGGGACCTGCCTTACCATCTTACAAGCAAAGGTATGGAAAGACGCTGACCGTGTGAGACTGAGTTATTTACTTGCATGCCTGCACAACCCTGCCTTAACCATCGACCTGAGGGAAGAGTCCTACCTGTAGGGGACCCGACATCTAGCTGCCTCACCATCCCCTCAGAGCTCTACAGCAGCGCTGGTATAAATTACCAGAAGACTACAGGTGGCGTCACGAACTGTAAATATATATCCCCTGTAAATATACCCCCCAACATACGCCAGACCGCCAGGGCCACAGACCGAGCCACCGCTACCTGTGACAAACCCCATAGACTTCCATGGGCTCGGCTCTGAGTACCCCATTGCCCTGGTAACCCACAATTGTGGTGGCGGGTCGACACAAATATACCCCCCTCATATCCCTCCATATACCCCTCCTCATATCCCTCCATATACCCCTCCTCATACCCCTCCATATACCCCTCCTCATATCCCTCCATATACCCCTCCTCATATCCCTCCATATACCCCTCCTCATATCCCTCCATATACCCCTCCTCATATTCCTCCATATACCCCCCTCATATCCCTCCATATACCCCCCTCATATCCCTCCATATACCCCTCCTCATATCCCTCCATATACCCCCCTCATATCCCTCCATATACCCCCCTCATATCCCTCCATATCCCCTCCTCATAGCCCTCCATATACCCCTCATATCCCTCCATAATCCCCCATCATAGCCCTCCATATACCCCCTCATATCCCTCCATATACCCTCCATATACCCCCCTAATATCCCTCCATATACCCCCTAATATCCCTCCATATACCCCTCCTCATATCCCTCCATATACCCCCCTCATATCCCTCCATATATTCCTCCTCATATCCCTCCATATACCCCTCCTCATACCCCCCTCATATCCCTCCATATACCCCTCCTCATAACCCTCCATATACCCCCCTCATATCCCTCCATATACCACTCATATCCCTCCATATACCCCACTCATATCCCTCCATATACCCCTCCTCATATCCCTCCATAATCCCCCATCATATCCCTCCATATACCCCCCTCATATCCCTCCATATACCCCCTCATATCCCTCCATATACCCCTCCTCATATCCCTCCATATACCCCCCTCATATCCCTCCATATACCCCTCCTCATAGCCCTCCATATACCCCCTCATATCCCTCCATAATCCCCCATCATAGCCCTCCATATACCCCCTCATATCCCTCCATATACCCCTCCTCATATCCCTCCATATACCACCCTCATATCCCTCCATATACCACCCTCATATCCCTCCATATACCCCCCTCATATCCCTCCATATACCCCTCCTCATATCCCTCCATATACCACTCCTCATATCCCTCCATATACCCCCCTCATATCCCTCCATATACCCCCCTCATATCCCTCCATATACAACTCTCATATCCCTCCATATACCACTCCTCATATCCCTCCATATACCACTCCTCATATCCCTCCATATACCCCCCTCATATACCTCCATATACCCTTTCTCATATCCCTCCGTATACAGCTCCTCATATCCCTCCATATACCCCCATACACCTGCTCTTCTCCTCCCTTGCACACCTTCCCTGCGCCCCCTCTTCTCCCCCCATATACCTACTCTTCTCCTCCCTTGTGCACCTTCCTTGTGTCCCCTCTTCTCCCCCCATACACCTGCTCTTCTCATCTCTTGTGCAACTTCCCTGCGCCCCTCTTCTACCCCCCATACTCCTGCTCTTCTCCCTTGTGCTCCTTCCCTGTGTCCCCTCTTCTCCCCTCATACACCTGCTCTTCTCCTCCCTTGTGCACCTTCCCTGTGTCCCCTCTTCTCCCCCCATATACCTGCTCTTCTCCCTTGCACACCTTCCCTGCGCCCCCTCTTCCCCATACACCTGCTCTCCTCCCTTGCACACCTTCTCTGTGCCCCCTCTTCTCCCCCCTTATACCTGCTCTTCTCTTCCCTTGTGCACCTTCCCTGCGCCCCCTCTTCTCCCCCCCCTTATACCTGCTTGTGATGAACTGGCACGCGGTCCGCCACACGGTAGCCCGGGGTATCACGGCTTGTGATCCCTCCGTGCCGCAAATGTGACGAAAACGCTCACACACACGACGGCGGCTGTCGTCCGACCCGGTAAACTGCAGGGATTTATAATTATCCCACTTCCACTTAGGAACTTGCAGCTCTCTGGCGCCCCCCTTACCCTCAGGTCAGTCAGGGAACTGCACCTAGGATAATTGGTCACCAGACGGGTCACTTGGATGTGTGCCGGCTATTGGGCTCGCGGCAGTGAGGGAATTATAATTACTCCGGCGCCGCGGCCGGGCAATACTCTTATAAAACCCGCTCCGTCACTGCCAGCGCCACCCAATAGATTAACACTTTACACCCCTTCCTTTTAGCTGCCACCAGCTACGATTTACTTAATACACAATTTATCAAGAGGGTCCGTAGCAACCCCAAACAGTAGCGTAGTACGTCAGGCACGTGAAAATTCGTTTATAGAGCAGGAGAATCAAACTAATAATTTTATAGGTTTATTCCTTAAAAAACAGGCAGTGCTTATATAATATAAAAAAGATGTAACAAGCTGAGGCAATATAGTTATGTACAAATGCAGTTATAAAATAAAATAGGATTAAAGATGAAAATCACTCACATGGTTGTTAGATCATTTACAGGCAAGCCAGGCTGGGGAAGGAGCTACACGTCATAGTTCATTTGCAGATCTCTTAAGGGTATGCCACACTAAACAATATCGCTAACGGGATCGCTAAAAAACGTCACTATTTAGCGATCCCGTTAGCGATATTGTTCAGTGCGGCAGCTTCCAGCGACGAGCTTCCTGCTGTGATCTCGCTCGTCGCTGGAATCGCTCCGGACCCTATTTTCTTGTCGGCGCTCCCGCTGGGTAAGTATTTAATCGCTGTGTGGCACCTTTTCTTAGCGATTTAGCGGTACTTTTGTACCGCTAAAGTCGTTAAGAAGATCGCTAACGGCGATAGCGTCGTTAACTATATCGCTAAATGTGGCAGCATTTAGCGATATAGAAACAATCCCGCTAGCGATCGCATTAGTATGCGTCGTTATCGTGATCGCTAGCGGGATTGTTTAGTGTGGCAGTACCTTTAGTCAAGACGTCACAGCAAGGAATGAGAAAGGGGGGGGGTCACTGCCAGACTTATACATGTGGTCTGCTGACCTCACAAAAGGGGCTGGTTTTTCTGGCCACCCCCAGGGACAGAAGTGTATGATTTGAGCTCTGAAATATCATAAGGTCCATCCCTCGTCCTGTGAACCTAGCAGAATAACGGCAGACCCATCAATGATCTTACTTTAAAATGACGGTTCAAATGAGCCCAAACTCGGGTGGGCTAGTTCATAGGGCATCCAAGAATTCCATTTCTCGGGTTCTGTTGGAGTTACGGGTTCACCAGTACCACGGGAACGATGCCTGTCAGGCGCATGTTTCACAACAGTACTTTCGTGTTTCTAGCGAACGCTCCCACCGTGTGATAACCAAAACAGAATGAAGTCTCCAAAATGGCTGCTATGATAGGAACAGCACATGTGCTGACAATGGGGACCCCTGCGGTGAAGCGGTAAAACTTCCAGCACTGGTAGCTTCAGGTTATACTACTTGTGTGCAGGCTGGGGGGGTTGGTGAGAAGCGTGAGCTGCAGAGAGGAGGAGGGAGGCTTTGCTTTGTGGGCTGTCAGCAGTACAAAAAAAAAAAGATGAGGACGGCAATTCCAGCACAGCACTCATCACACTGCTCTTCTCCTCTCTTGCACACCTTGCCTGTGCCCCCTCTTCTTTCCCCATACACCTGCTCTCCTCCCTTGCACACCTTCCCTGCGCCCTCTCTTCTACTCCCCATACTCCTGCTCTTCTCCCTTGTGCTCCTTCCGTGTCCCCTCTTCTCCCCCCCCATACACCTGCTCTTCTCCTCCCTTGTTCACCTTCCGTGTCCCCTCTTCTCCCCCATATACCTGTTCTTCTCCTCCTTTGCACACCTTCCCTGCGCCCCCTCTTCTTCCCCGTACATCTGCTCTCCTCCCTTGCACACCTTCCCTGCGCCCCTCTACTCCCCCCATATACCTGCTCTTCTCTTCCCTTGCACACCTTGCCTGCGCCCCCTCTTCTTCCCCCATACACCTGCTCTCCTCCCTTGCACACCTTCCCTGCGCCCCCTCTTCCCTCCCCCATACACCTGCTCTTCTCCTCCCTTGCGCACCTTCCCTGCACCCCTCTTCTCCCCCCCATATACCTGCTCTTCTCTTCCCTTGCGCACCTTCCCTGCGCCCCCTCTTCTTCCCCGTACATCTGCTCTCCTCCCTTGCACACCTTCCCTGCGCCCCTCTTCTCCCCCCATATACCTGATCTTCTCTTCCCTTGCACACCTTGCCTGCGCCCCCTCTTCTTCCCCATACACCTGCTCTCCTCCCTTGCACACCTTCCCTGCGCCCCCTCTTCTCCCCCCCCATACACCTGCTCTTCTCCCTTGCGCACCTTCCCTGCACCCCTCTTCTCCCCATATACCTGCTCTTCTCTTCCCTTGCGCACCTTCCCTGCGCCCCCTCTTCTCCCCCCCATACACCTGCTCCTCTTCTCCCTTGCACACCTTCCCTGCGCCTCCTCTTCTCCCCCCCATACACCTGCTCCTCTTCTCCTCCCTTGCACACCTTCCCTTCGCCCCCTCTTCTCCCCCATATACCTGCTCTTCTCCCTTGTGCACTTTCCCTGTGTCCCCTCTTTTCCCCCATATACCTGCTCTTCTCCTCCCTTGTGCACCTTCCCTGTGTCCCCTCTTCTCCCCCCCCCCATACACCTGCTCTTCTCCTCCCTTGTGCACCTTCCCTGTGTCACCTCTTCTCTCCCCCCCATACAGTCATGGCCAAAAGTTTTGAGAATGACACAAATATTAATTTTTACAAAGTCTACTGCTTCACTTTTTCTAATGGCAATTTGCATATACTCCAGAATGTTATAAAGAGTGATCAGCTTAACAGCAATTACTTGTAAAGTCAATATTTGGCTAGAAAATGAACTTTATCCCCCAAAACACATTTCAACATCATTGCAGCTCTGCCTTAAAAGGACCAGCTAACCTCTTTTCAGTGATTGCTCCATTACCACAGGTGTGGGTGTTGATGAGGACATGGCTGGAGATCAGTCTGTCATGATTAAGTAAGAATGAGACCACTGGACACTTTAAAAGGAGGCTGGTGCTTGGCATCATTGTTTCTCTTCTGTTAACCATGGTTATCTCTAAAGAAACACGTGCAGTCATCATTGCAATGCACAAAAATGGCCTAACAGGGAAGAGTATCGCAGCTAGAAAGATTGCACCTCAGTCAACAATCTATCACATCATCAAGAACTTCAAGGAGAGAGGTTCCATTGTTGCCAAAAAGGCTCCAGGGCGCCCAAGAAAGACCAGCAAGCGCCAGGACCGTCTCTTAAAAGTGTTTCAGCTGCGGGATCGGGCTACCAGCAGTGCAGAGCTTGCTCAGGAATGGCAGCAGGCAGGTGTGAGTGCATCTGCACGCACTTTGAGGCGGAGACTCTTGGAGCAAGGCCTGGTCTCAAGGAGGGCAGCAAAGAAGCCACTTCTCTCCAGAAAAAACATCATGGACAGACTGATATTCTGCAAAAGGTACAGGCAGTGGACTGCTGAGGACTGGGGTAAAGTTATTTTCTCTGATGAATCCCCTTTTCGATTGTTTGGGACATCAGGAAAACGCCTCATTCGGAGAAGACAAGGTGAGCGCTACCACCAGTCTTGTCTCATGCCAACTATTAAGCATCCTGAAACCATTCATGTGTGGGGTTGCTTCTCAGCCAAGGGAATCGGCTCTCTCACAGTCTTGCCTAAAAACACAGCCATGAATAAAGAATGGTACCAGAATGTCCTTCACGAGCAACTTCTCCCAACCCTCCAAGAGCAGTTTGGCGATCAACAATGCCTTTTCCAGCATGATGGAGCACCTTGCCATAAAGCAATGTGATAACTAAATGGCTCAGGGAACAAAACAGAGATTTTGGGTCCATGGCCTGGAAACTCCCCAGATCTTAATCCCATTGAGAACTTGTGGTCAATCATCAAGAGACGGGTGGACAAACAAAAACCTAAAAATTCTGACAAAATGAAAGCATTGATTGTGCAAGAATGGACTGCTATCAGTCAGGATTTGGTCCAGAAGTTGATTGAGAGCATGCCAGGGAGAATTGCAGAGGTCCTGAAGAAGAAGGGTCAACACTGCAAATATTGACTTGCTGCATTAACTCATTCTAACTGTCAATATAAGCTTTTGTTACTCATATGTTTGCAATTATTATATTTCTGTCTGTATAAAAACATCTGTCAAACACACAAAAACCAAGGGCAGCAGATCATGTGAAAATATAATATTTGTGTCATTCTCAAAACTTTTGGCCATGACTGTACACCTGCTCTTCTCCTCCCTTGTGCACCTTCCCTGTGTCCCCTCTTCTCCCCCATACACCTGCTCTTCTCCTCCCTTGTGCACCTTTCCTGCGCCCCCATTAACCTGCTCTTCTCCCATGCGCACCTCCTGCCCTCTTCTCCCCAAACTGCTTCTCCTTGCACACCTTCCCTGGCCCCCTCTCCCTATACCTGCTCTTCTCCTCCTTGGCACCTTCCCTGGTCCCTCTTCTCCCCCCATATAACCTGCTCTTCTCTCCTTGTGCACCTTCCCTATGTCCCCTCTTCTCCCCCCGTGCACCTTTCCTCGCCCCATCACTGCTTTCTCCTTGCACACTTCCCTGCCCCTCTTCTCCCCCATATTACTGCTCTTCTCCTCCCTTTGCACCTTCCCCTGTGTCCCCCTCTTCTCCCCCCTCACTATCCTGCCCCTACCTGCTCTTCCTCCCTTGTGCACCTTCCCTGTGCCCCTCTTCTCCCCCCATACACCTGCTCTTCTCCTCCCTTGTGCACCTTCCTGGCCCCCTCCCCCATACACCTGCTCTTCTCCCCCTTGCACACCTTCCCTGCGCCCCCTCTTCTCCCCCCATATCCTGCTCTTCTCCTCCCTTGTGCACCTTCCCTGTGTCCCCTCTCTCCCCCCATTACACTGCTCTTCTCCCTTGTGCACCTTCCCTGTGTCCCCTCTTCTCCCCCCATATCTCCTCGGCCTCTGTTCCTCTTCATCACCTTTTTGTGCACCTTCCCTGTGTCCCTCTTCTCCCCCCATACTCGTCTCCTGGCATTCCTCCTTCTCCCTTGCTCCTCTTACCTTCTGCGCCCCCTCTTCTCCCCCCCCCTTATACCTGCTCTTCTCCTCCCTTGCGCACCTTCCCTGCGCCCCCTCTTCTCCCCCTTATACCTGCTCTTCTCCTCCCTTGTGCACCTTCCCTGTGCCCCCTCTTCTACCCCCCATATACCTGCTCTTCTCCCTTGCACACCTTTCCTGTGCCCCCTCTTCTCCCCCCCTTATACCTGCTCTTCTCCTCCCTTGCACACCTTCCCTATGTCCCCTCTTCTCCCCCATACACCTGCTCTTCTCCTCCCTTGTGCACCTTTCCTGCGCCCCCCCATACACCTGCTCTTCTCCCTTGCACACCTTCCCTGCGCCCCCTCTTCTCCCCCCATATGCCTGCTCTTCTCCTCCCTTGTGCACCTTCCCTGTGTACCCTCTTCTCCCCCATATACATGCTCTTCTCCCTTGTGCACCTTCCCTGTGTCCCCTCTTCTCCCCCATACTCCTGCTCTTCTCCTCCCTTGTGCACCTTCCCTGTGTCACCTCTTCTCCCCCCATACACCTGCTCTTCTCCCTTGCGCACCTTTCCTGCGCCCCTCTTCTCCCACCCTTATACCTGCTCTTCTCCTCCCTTGCGCACCTTCCCTGCGCCCCCTCTTCTCCCCCCTTATACCTGCTCTTCTCCTCCCTTGTGCGCCTTCCCTGTGCCCCCTCTTCTACCCCCCATATACCTGCTCTTCTCCCTTGCACACCTTCCCTGCGCCCCCTCTTCTCCCCCCCTTATACCTGCTCTTCTCCTCCCTTGCGCACCTTCCCTGCGCCCCCTCTTCTCCCCCCTTATACCTGCTCTTCTCCCTTGTGCACCTTCCCTGTGCCCCCTCTTCTCCCCCCATATACCTGATCTTCTCCCTTGCACACCTTCCCTGCGCCCCCTCTCCTCCCCCCCTTATACCTGCTTTTTTCCTCCCTTGTGCACCTTCCCTGTGTCCCCTCTTCTCCCCCCATACACCTGATCTTCTCCTCCCTTGTGCACCTTCCCTGTGTCACCTCTTCTACCCCTCATACACCTGCTCTTCTCTCTTGCGCACCTTTCCTGCGCCCCCTCTTCTCCCACCCTTATACCTGCTCTTCTCCTCCCTTGCGCACCTTCCCTGCGCCCCCTCTTCTCCCCCCTTATACCTGCTCTTCTCCTCCCTTGTGCACCTTCCCTGTGCCCCCTCTTCTACCCCCCATATACCTGCTCTTCTCCCTTGCACACCTTCCCTGCGCCCCCTCTTCTCCCCCCTTATACCTGCTCTTCTCCTCCCTTGTGCACCTTCCCTGTGTCCCCTCTTCTCCCCCCCATACACCTGCTCTTCTCCTCCCTTGCGCACCTTTCCTGCGCCCCCTCTTCTCCCCCCCTTATACCAGCCCCGCTTCCCTCCTCGTATGCCTGAGAGACTTTACCCTACCCCCCCACCCCCCCCCCCCGTGCTTCTCACCTTTTATCTCTATCCTCCTCTTTCGGCCTGGCCTCTCGCAGCATACTAACTCTCTTACGCATGAAGACGGGAACTCCCTCGACTTGGT
The DNA here is from genome assembly GCA_033576555.1 of Oophaga sylvatica. NCBI lineage: Eukaryota > Metazoa > Chordata > Amphibia > Anura > Dendrobatidae > Oophaga > Oophaga sylvatica. Next base: position 49,856 of record JARQOD010000375.1, read on the forward strand.
CTTGTCCCGGCTTTGCTCAGTGGATGATTTTACCATCTCCCCTCTCCTGCTCTCTGACCACAACCTTCTATCATTCTCTACCAAGACCTGCCATCCCGCCCAGCTTTCCACACTTAAGGGTATGCCACACTAAGCGAGATTGCTACTGCGTCATAAATGGTGACGCAGTAGCAGCGATCTCGTTAGCGACTTAGCTGTGTGATTCCAAACACATCTCATCAGCGATCTGTGATTCCAAACACAACTCATCAGAGATCAGTGATTCCAAACACAACTCATCAGCGATCTGTGATCTGTGTAACAACCTCTGCGGTCGTTGGGAAAACCTAGTCCCACCTGCGACGCTGGTGAAGTCGTTCATAAAGGGTGTCACACTCAGCGATTCAGGCTCACCAGCGGGACACCAACGACCAAAAAAACGGCTCAGAACGTTCATGAACGATCAACGACATCTCAGCAGGGGCCACATCACTGCTACATGTCACACTCAGCGATTCAGGCTCACCAGCGGGACACCAACAACCAAAAAATGGCTCAGAACGTTCATAAGCGATCAGCGACATCTCAGCAGGGGCCACATCACTGCTACATGTCACACACAGCGATTCAGGCTCACCAGCGGGACACCAACGACCAAAAAACGGCTCAGAACGTTCATAAGCGATCAGTGACATCTCAGCAGGAGCCACATCACTGCTACATGTCACACACAGCGATTCAGACTCACCAGCGGGACACCAACGACCAAAAAACGGCTCAGAACGTTCATAAGTGATCAGTGACATCTCAGCAGAGGCCACATCACTGCTACATGTCACACACAGCGATTCAGGATCACCAGCGGGACACCAACGACCAAAAAACGGCTCAGAACATTCATAAGTGATCAGTGACATCTCAGCAGGGGCCACATCACGCTACATGTCACACACAGCGATTCAGGCTCACCAGCAGGACACCAACGATCAAAAAACGGCTCAGAACGTTCATAAGTGATCAGCGACATCTCAGCAGAGGTCACATCACTGCTACATGTCACACACAGGATTCAGACTCACCAGCAGGACACCAACGACCAAAAAACGGCTCAGAACGTTCATAACTGATCATACGACATCTCAGCAGGGGCCACATCACTGCTTACATGTCACACTCAGCGATTCAGGCTCACCAGCGGGACACCAACAACCAAAAACGGCTCAGAACGTTCATAAGGATCAGCGACATCTCAGCAGGGGCCACATCACTGCTACATGTCACACACAGCGATTCAGGCTCACCAGCGGGACACCAACGACCAAAAAACGGCTCAGAACGTTCATAAGCGATCAGTGACATCTCAGCAGGAGCCACATCACTGCTACATGTCACACTCAGCGATTCAGGATCACCAGCGGGACACCAACGACCAAAAAAACGGACTCAGAACGTTCATAAGTGATCAGTGACATCTCAGCAGAGGCCACATCACTGCTACATGTCACACACAGCGATTCAGACTCACCAGCGGGACACCAACGATCAAAAAACGGCTCAGAACGTTCATAAGGATCAGTGACATCTCAGCAGGGGCCACATCACTGCTACATGTCACACACAGCGATTCAGGCTCACCAGCGGGACACCAACGACCAAAAAACGGCTCAGAACGTTCATAAGCGATCAGTGACATCTCAGCAGAGGCCACATCACTGCTACATGTCACACACAGCGATTCAGGCTCACCAGCAGGACACCAACGACCAAAAAACGGCTCAGAACATTCATAAGTGATCAGTGACATCTCAGCAGAGGCCACATCACTGCTACATGTCACACACAGGATTCAGGCTCACCAGCAGGACATCCAACGACCAAAAAACGGCTCAGAACATTCATAAGTGATCAGGACATCTCAGCAGGGCCACATCACTGCTACATGTCACACACAGCGATTCAGGACTCACCAGCGGGACACCAACGATCAAAAAACGGCTCAGAACGTTCATAAGCGATCAGCGACATCTCAGCGGGGCCACATCACTGCTACATGTCACACACAGCGATTCAGGATCACCAGCAGGACACCAACGATCAAAAAACGGCTCAGAACGTTCATAAGCGATCAGTGACATCTCAGCAGAGGCCACATCACTGCTACATGTCACTCAGCGATTCAGGCTCACCAGCAGGACACCAACAACCAAAAAACGGCTCAGAACGTTCATAAGCGATCAGTGACATCTCAGCAGGGGCCACATCACTGCTACATGTCACACACAGCGATTCAGGCTCACCAGCGGGACACCAACGACCAAAAAACGACTCAGAACGTTCATAAGTGATCAGTGACATCTCAGCAGGAGCCACATCACTGCTACATGTCACACACAGCGATTCAGGATCACCAGCGGGACACCAACAACCAAAAAACGACTCAGAACGTTCATAAGTGATCAGCGACATCTCAGCAGGGGCCACATCACTGCTACATGTCACACACAGCGATTCAGGATCACCAGCAGGACACCAACAACCAAAAAACGGCTCAGAACGTTCATAAGCGATCAGTGACATCTCAGCAGAGGCCACATCACTGCTACATGTCACACACAGCGATTCAGCTCACCAGCAGGGACACCAACGACCAAAAAAACAGCTCAGAACGTTCATAAGTGATCAGTGACATCTCAGCAGAGGCCACATCACTGCTACATGTCACACACAGCGATTCAGGCTCACCAGCAGGACACCAACGACAAAAAACGGCTCAGAACGTTCATAAGTGATCAGCTGACATCTCAGCAGAGGCCACATCACTGCTACATGTCACACTCAGCGATTCAGGCTCACCAGCAGGACACCAACGACCAAAAAACGGCTCAGAACGTTCATAAGTGATCAGTGACATCTCAGCAGAGGCTCACATCACTGCTACATGTCACACACAGAGATTCAGACTCACCAGCAGGACACCAACGACCAAAAAACAGCTCAGAACGTTCATAAGCGATCAGTGACATCTCAGCAGAGGCCACATCACTGCTACATGTCACACACAGCGATTCAGGCTCACCAGCAGGACACCAACAACCAAAAAACGGCTCAGAACGTTCATAAGCGATCAGTGACATCTCAGCAGAGGCCACATCACTGCTACATGTCACACACAGCGATTCAGGCTCACCAGCGGGACACCAACAACCAAAAAACGGCTCAGAACGTTCATAAGCGATCAGTGACATCTCAGCAGAGGCCACATCACTGCTACATGTCACACACAGCGATTCAGGCTCACCAGCGGGACACCAACAACCAAAAAACGACTCAGAACGTTCATAAGCGATCAGTGACATCTCAGCAGGGGCCACATCACTGCTACATGTCACACACAGCGATTCAGGATCACCAGCAGGACACCAACGACCAAAAAACGGCTCAGAACGTTCATAAGCGATCAGCGACATCTCAGCAGAGGCCACATCACTGCTACATGTCACACACAGAGATTCAGGATCACCAGCAGGACACCAACAACCAAAAAACGACTCAGAACGTTCATAAGTGATCAGCGACATCTCAGCAGAGGCCACATCACTGCTACATGTCACACACAGCGATTCAGGATCACCAGCAGGACACCAACAACCAAAAAACGACTCAGAACGTTCATAAGTGATCAGCGACATCTCAGCAGAGGCCACATCACTGCTACATGTCACACACAGCGATTCAGGATCACCAGCAGGACACCAACGACCAAAAAACGGCTCAGAACGTTCATAAGCGATCAGTGACATCTCAGCAGAGGCCACATCACTGCTACATGTCACACACAGCGATTCAGGATCACCAGCAGGACACCAACAACAAAAAACGGCTCAGAACGTTCATAAGCGATCAGCGACATCTCAGCAGGGGCCACATCACTACTACATGTCACACACAGCGATTCAGACTCACCAGCAGGACACCAACGATCAAAAAACGGCTCAGAACATTCATAAGTGATCAGTGACATCTCAGCAGAGGCCACATCACTGCTACATGTCACACACAGCGATTCAGGCTCACCAGCAGGACACCAACAACCAAAAAACGGCTCAGAACGTTCATGAGTGATCAGCGACATCTCAGCAGGGGCCACATCGCTGCTACATGTCACACACAGCGATTCAGGATCACCAGCAGGACACCAACGACCAAAAACGGCTCAGAACGTTCATAAGCGATCAGTGACATCTCAGCAGAGGCCACATCACTGCTACATGTCACACACAGCGATTCAGGATCACCAGCAGGACACCAACAACCAAAAAACGGCTCAGAACGTTCATAAGCGATCAGCGACATCTCAGCAGGGGCCACATCACTGCTACATGTCACACACAGCGATTCAGGATCACCAGCGGGACACCAACGACCAAAAAACAGCTCAGAACGTTCATAAGTGATCAGTGACATCTCAGCAGAGGCCACATCACTGCTACATGTCACACACAGCGATTCAGGATCACCAGCAGGACACCAACAACCAAAAACGGCTCAGAACGTTCATAAGCGATCAGCGACATCTCAGCAGGGGCCACATCACTACTACATGTCACACACAGCGATTCAGACTCACCAGCGGGACACCAACAACCAAAAAACGGCTCAGAACGTTCATGAGTGATCAGCGACATCTCAGCAGGGGCCACATCGCTGCTACATGTCACACACAGCGACGTCGCTAACGAGATCGCTACTGCGTCATAAATGGTGACTCTTTAGCGATCTCGTTATCGATCTCGCTTAGTGTGGCATACCCTTTAGGCCGCAGTCACACTAGCGAGAAGTACGGACGAGAGCTACGCGAGAAAAAAAATCACACTGCACTCGGACCAATGTTAATCTATGGGCAGCTCCCAGCACTTTGTTTTTTTCTCGCCGTATTATACGTGCAGCATTCTGCGATTGTACACGTATATCGGCCGAGACTCGCCAATGCAAGTCTATGGGGGCGAGGAAACTACGGATTACACACGGACCAGACGTGTGACTTACCAGAAATACGCACCGGTGTCCTTAGAGAAGCCTGCAATTCATCCCCGGCTATACTGTAAAAATCACACTGACAGGTTACAATAGGATAGATAGGAGACATGTATACACCTAGTATAGGGGTGTGTGTGTGTGTATGTATATACATATATATATATATATATATATCTCAGTGAGACACACATATATATTTATTTTTCATACAGATATAGACAGCAGAATAGGTGACAATTCGATTGTACAATCGTTACAGAACCCAACAGGATATGAGACACTTACATACAGTAAACCATTGCATAGCCGTTATTTTTTTATATGTCCCTCACTAATGTTAATAGTGTGTGTGTAAAATTTTGGAGCTGTAGGTGTTAAATTAAAGGATTAATTAATGGAAAAACCTGCCGTGGGCTCCCGTGCAATTTTCTCCGCCAGAGAGTGCAAGCCAGTGACTGAGGGCAGAAATAAATAGTCTAGAGAGGGACCATTGTTTTTGGGCCCCCCTGGCTAAAAAAAAATCTGCCCCCAGCCACCCCAGAAAAGAGAAAAGGCTCATCTGTAAGATGCGCATATTCCAGCACTTACCCTCTCTCTTCTCATTTCCCTGTAGCGGTGACATATGGGGTAATAAGCGGTTAATGTCACCTTGCTATTGTAAGGTGACATTTAAGCCTGATTAATAATGGAGAGCTGTCAATAAGACACCTATCTATTATTATTAATCCACTAGTCTGAAAGGGGTTAAAAACACACACCCATTAAAAATAAAGACTTTTAATGAAGTAAATACACACATTTTTTCCATCATTATTACACTCCCATTCCATACTGAAGCCATCGATCTCCTGGAAAAAAGACAAAAAAAGTAACACTATACCCATACCTGTCCGCCATACAGTCAAGTCCCACGCTGCAATCCATCTAAAGTAGTTATATAGTTTACAACTGGGAGCGGTGCTAACGCGACCGGCCCGGCTGTAAACCATGGAGTAAAGAAGGAAAAGCTGCCTGCGCAGCCTCCCCGCCCAACTGGAGATGAACTGATTAGCGTGGGAAAGTTTCTGAACATTTTCCCACGCTGTCAGTTCACCGCGGGTCAGGCGGGGAGTCAGCGCAGCCTAAGTGACGTCAGCGGTACTCCCTGAGGCTGCGCTGACTCCCCGCCTGACTCGCGGTGAATTGACAGTGTGGGAAAATAATCCTTTAATTTAACACCTACAGCTCCAAAATTTTACACACACACTACTAACATTATTAGTGAGGGACATATAAAAAATAACGGATATGCAATGGTTTACTGTATGCAACCATGTCTCATATCCTGTCGGGTTCTGTAACGATTTTACAGATGCCGACAATTGAATTATCGGCTATTCTGCTATGTATATCTGTATGCAAGATAAATATATGTGTGTGTCTATGACTGGATATATGTTTTCACGAATATTTGAGGCCATGGATCCATTATATGTCCATTTTGCAAGCCGTACGGATGCCAAGAGAAAATCGCATCCTCGCATTGCACACTTTTTTTTTATCCTTTGTGTGTGACTCCAGCCTTATAGAAACATAGAGGCCATTAACACCCAGAAGCTTCTGAAGAACTTGCAGTCATCACTGGCCCCTATCTCCTCTCTCTCATGTCCAGATTCTGCACTGAAGCATTACAACGAAACCTGCAAAGTGCCCTGGATGAAACTGCACCTACCATACAAAGAACAATACGACACAGACGCCGACAACCGTGGCACACGCTGCAAACACGTTTCCTGCAGCGGTGCTCCAGGTGCGCCGAACGTCTGTGGAGGAAATCTACCTGAAGATTTCATCCATTACAAGTTCATGCTTAAAACATACAACTCTGCCCTTCACCTCTCCAAACAAACCTATTTCAACACCCTCGTCATCTCACTATCCAATAACCCGAAACGTCTGACACTTTTCACTTCGTACTAGTGATGAGCGAGTATACTCGTTGCTCGGGTTTTCAGGCTGAATACATGTGGGGATTCCCTAACAAACAGGCGTTCCTCACATGTATTAAAGCTGTCCAGCAGCCATAAATCATGCAGCTGCCGCAACAGAAACTCAATCTGCGAGCACTTATAAATACTCAGACACCACCCGAGCTGCTCGGGGAAAACCTAAGCAACAGGTATACTCGCTCATCACTACTCCCTACTCAACCCAAAAGTGCAGGCCCCAACCACGCATCTCCACGCTGACGATCTGGCCAATTATTTCAAAGAAAAAATTAACCATATCCGACAGGAAATTATCTCCCAATCCCCTCATACCATGCACTGCCCTCCCTCCCCCACCGCATCCAGCTCACTCTCTGATTTTGATCCAGTCACAGAAGAAGAAGTAATCAGGTTCCTTGCATCTTCTCGCCCTACCACTTGCATCAGTGACCCATCTCCTCCAGTCCCTTTCCCCTGGTGTCTCCTCTCACCTAACAAAAATTTTCAATCTCTCTCTTCTGGTATCTTTCCCTCCTCATTTAAAGGGAATCTGTCACCCCATTTTTACCCTATGAGATATGGCCACCGCCATCAGGGGCTTATCTTACATTCTGGAATGTTGTAGATAAGACCCCGATGTCACCTGAAAGTGAAGAAAAACGAGTTATAAAATACTCACCTCACCCAGGGGCGTTCCGCCGTCTGGTCCGGTCCGGGGCCTCCCATCTTGTAGTGAAGCCGGCCTCTTCTTTGTGTCCCGTCGTGGCTCCTGCGCAGGCGCACTGATCTGCCCTGGTGAGGGCAGAGCAGAGTACTACAGTGCGCAGGCGCCGGACCTCTCTGACCTTTCCCTGCGCACTGCAGTACTCTGCTCTGCCCTCACCAGGGCAGAGCTGTGCGCCTGCGCAGGAGCTGCGACGGGACAGAAAGAAGAGGCCGGCTTCACTACAAGATGGGAGGCCCCGGACCGGACCGCGACGCCCATCGGACCCGACCGGATGGCGGACCGCCCCTGGGTATTTTATAACTCGTTTTTCTTCACTTTTAGGTGACATCGAGGGCTTATCTACAGCATTCCAGAATGCTGTAGATAAGCCCCTGATGGCGGTGGCCCTATCTCATAGGGCAAAAATGGGGTGACAGATTCCCTTTAAACATGCCATTATACATCCATTACTTAAAAAACGTCCCTAGACCAAAACTGTGCCGCTAACTATAGACCTGTCTCTAATCTTCCCTTCATCTCTAAACTCCTGGAACTCCTAGTCCTCACCCGTCTTATCCGCTATCTCTCAGATAACTGTCTTCTCGACCCTCTTCAATCTGGTTTCCACTCTCTACACTCTACTGAAACTGCCCTCACTAAAGTCTCTAATGATCTACTGACTGCTAAATCTAATGGTCACTACTCCATGCTAATTCTCTTGCATCTCTCCGCAGCATTCGACACTGTGGACCATCAGCTCCTCCTCACTATGCTACACTCCATCGGCCTCAAGGACACCGTTCTCTCCTGGTTCTCCTTCTATCTCGCTGACCGTTCCTTCACTGTATCTTTTGCTGGTTCCTCCTCCTCTCATCTTCCCCTTACAGTTGGGGTTCATCAAGGATCAGTCCTAGGCCCCCTACTCTTCTCTTTGTATACTGCCCCTATTGGACAAACAATCAGTAGATTTGGTTTCCAGTACCATCTCTATGCTGATGACACCAATTATACACTTCTTCTCCCGATATCATGCCTGCCTTTTTAGAAAACATCAGTGATTGTCTTACCGCTGTCTCTAACATCATGTCATCCCTCTATCTCAAACTGAACCTGTCAAAAACTGAACTCCTCGTGTTTCCTTCCTCTACTAACCTACCTTTTCCTGACATTGACATCTCCGTGTGTGGTTCCACCATTACTCCCCAGCAACATGTCCCCCTGTCTTGGGGTCATACCTGATTCTGAGCTTTCATTCACCCCCCACATCCGATCACTGGCTCGCTCTTGTTATCTGCACCTCAAAAACATTTCTAGAATTTGACCTTTTCTTACTTTCGACTCTGTTTCTCTTATTCATTCTCGTCTGGATTATTGTAACTCTCCACTAATCGGTCTCCCTCTTACCAAACTCTCCCCTCTCCAATCTGTCCTGAATGCTGCAGCCAGGATCATATTCCTCACCAATCATTATACCGATGCCTCTACCTTGTGCCAGTCCTTACACTCGTTACCCATCCACTCCAGAATCCAGTACAAACTTATTAGCCTCACCCACAAAGCACACCATTGCTCAGCACCACCCTACATCTCCTCGTCTCAGCCTACCACCCTACTTGTGCCGTCCGTTCTGCTAATGACCTGAGGTTAGCATCCTCAATAATCAGAACCTCCCGTCTCCAAGACTTTTCACGTGCTGCGCCAATTCTTTGGAATGCACTACCCAGGTTAATGCGATTAATCCCCAATCCCCACAGTTTTAAGCGTGCCATAAAAACGCATTTGTTCAGACTGGCATACCGCCTCAACGCATTAACCTAACTATCCCTGTGTGGCTCATTCAAAATTCTTTACCATAACCAGGTTCCTCGCCTCAGCCTCGCATCATGCAATTGTTACCATCCACCTTCTGTGTCTCCCCTTTTCCTCATAGATTGTAAGCTTGCGAGCAGGGCCCTCACTCCTCTTGGTATCTGTTTTGATCTGTGTTTATTGTTATGCTGTAATGTCTATTGTCTGTACAAGTCCCCTCTATAATGTAAAGTACTGCAGAATGTCGTCGCTATAGAAAAAAAAGATTAATATACCTGCCCGTCTTCTCACTTGTACACCTGCTTCGCGTCTCCTCTTCTCCCCCTTGTACACCTGCCTTGCGCTGACCCGCGCCCTTTTCCCTCCCATATACCTGCCTTGTGCACCTAGTCTGCCCCCTCGTACACCTTTCCTTGTGCGCCTCTCCTGCACCTGCCCTGCTTCCCTATTTTCCACCCTCTCCCATGTACACCTGTTGTGCCATCTCCCCCTCAAACTTGCACTGTCCCCCTCATACACATACCCCCTCCTGTACTCCTTCCCCGCATCTGTACACCTGCTTTGTAGTCCTCTTCTCCCTCCTGTACACGTGCCTCACTTTCCTCTTCTCCCCCTCATACACGTGCCCCGCTTTTCCTCTTCTCTCCCCACCCCTCATGCACGTGCCCAGCTTTCCTATTCCTTCCCCGCCCCTCGTGCACGTGCCCCGCTTTCCTCTTCTCTCCCAGCCCCTCATGCACGTGCCCTGCTTTCCTCTTCACTCCCCGCCCCTCGTGCACGTGCGCCGCTTTCCTCTTCTCTCCGCCCCTCGTACACGTGTCCCGTTTTCCTCTACTCCCGAGCATGCATGTGCCCCGGTATTCCTCTTCTCTTCCCCCCCCTCATGCATGTGCCCCGCTTCCCTTTTCTCTCTCCCCCTCTTTCACGTGCCCCGCTTCTCTCTTCTCCCCTCTCATGGATGTGCCCCACTTTCCTCTTCTCCCCCCTCGTGCACGTGCCCCGCTTCATCTCTTCCCCCTCATGAACGTGCTCCGCTTTCCTCTTCTCCCCCTCTCATGCACGTACTCTGCTTTCCTCTTCTGCACTTGCCCCGCTTTTTGCTTCCCTCTCCCCCCATGCACGTGCCCCGCTTTTCTCTTCTCTCCCCCCCCTCATGCACGTGCCCTTCTTCCCTCCTCTCTCCCCCCTCATGCACGTGCCCCGCTTCCCTTTTCTCTCTCCCAGCCTCGTTCACGTGCCCGCTTCTCTCTTCTCCCCTCTCATGGATGTGCCCCGCTTTTCTCTTCTCTCCCCTCATGCCCCGCTTTCCTCTTCTCCCCCCTCGTGCACGTGCCCCCCTTATCTCGTCTCTCCCCCTTCATGCACATGCCTCGCTTCCTCTTTCTCCCCCTCTCGTGCACGTACCCCGCTTTCCTCTTCTCTCCTCCACTCGTGCACGTGCCCCGCTTTCCTCTTCTCTCTCCCCCTCGTGCACGTGCCCCGCTTATCTCGTCTCTCCCCCCTAATGCACGTGCCCCGCTTCCCTTTTCTCTCTCCCAGCCTCGTTCACGTGCCCGCTTCTCTCTTCTCCCCCTCTCATGGATGTGCCCGCTTTTCTCTTCTCTCCCCTCATGCCCCGCTTTCCTCTTCTCCCCCCTTGTGCACGTGCCCCCCTTATCTCGTCTCTCCCCTCATGCACATGCCTCGCTTCCCTCTTCTCCCCTCTCGTGCACGTACCCCGCTTTCCTCTTCTCTCCTCCACTCGTGCAAGTGCCCCGCTTTCCTCTTCTCTCTCCCCCTCGTGCACGTGCCCCGCTTTCCTCTTCTCTCCCCACCCCTCGTGCACGTGCCCCGCTTTCCACTTCTCTCCCCGCCCCTCGTGCACGTGCCCCGCTTTTCTCTTCTCCCCCCAGGCACGTGCCCTGCTTTTCCTCTTCTCCCATGCACGTTCCCTGCTTTCCTCTTCTCCCCCCATGCACGTGCCCTGCTTTTCCTCTTCTGCCCCTCATGCACGTGCCCCGCTTTACTCTTCTCCCCCCTCATGCACGTGCCCCGCTTTCCTCTTCTCTCCCCGCCCCTCATGCACATGCCCCGCTTTCCTCTTCTCCCTAATGCACGTGCCCTGCTTTCCTCTTCTCCCCGCCCCTCATGCACGTGCCCCGCTTTCCTCTTCTCCCTAATGCACGTGCCCCGCTTTCCACTTCTCTCCCTGCCCCTCATGCACGTGCCTCGCTTCCCTCTTCTCCCCCTCTCATGCACGTGCCCCGCTTTCCTTTTCTCTCCCCCCCCCTCGTGCACCGCTTTCCTCTTCTCTCCCCGCCCCTCATGCACGTGCCTCGCTTCCCTCTTCTCCCTCCTCGTGCCCCGCTTTACTCTTCTCACCCCGCCCCTCGTACACGTGCCCAGCTTTCCTCTTCTCTCCCCGCCCCTCATGCACATGCCCCGCTTTCCTCTTCTCCCTAATGCACGTGCCCTGCTTTCCTCTTCTCTCCCCGCCCCTCATGCACGTGCCCCGCTTTCCTCTTCTCCCTAATGCACGTGCCCCGCTTTCCACTTCTCTCCCTGCCCCTCATGCACGTGCCTCGCTTCCCTCTTCTCTCCCTCTCATGCACGTGCCCCGCTTTCCTCTTCTCTCCCCGCCCTCATGCACATGCCCCGCTTTCCTCTTCTCCCTAATGCACGTGCCCTGCTTTCCTCTTCTCTCCCCGCCCCTCATGCACGTGCCCCGCTTTCCTCTTCTCCCTAATGCACGTGCCCCGCTTTCCACTTCTCTCCCTGCCCCTCATGCACGTGCCTCGCTTCCCTCTTCTCCCTCCTCGTGCCCCGCTTTACTCTTCTCACCCCGCCCCTCGTACACGTGCCCAGCTTTCCTCTTCTCTCTCCTCGTGCCCCGCTTTACTCTTCTCTCCCCGCCCCTCTTACACGTGCCCAGCTTTACTCTTCTCTTCCCACCCCTCATGCACGTGCCCCGCTTTCCTCTTGTCCCTAATGCACGTGCCCTGCTTTCCTCTTCTCTCCCCGCCCCTCATGCACGTGCCTCGCTTCCCTCTTCTCTCCCTCGTGCCCCGCTTTACTCTTCTCTCCCCGCCCCTCTTACACGTGCCCAGCTTTACTCTTCTCTTCCCACCCCTCATGCACGTGCCCCGCTTTCCTCTTGTCCCTAATGCACGTGCCCTGCTTTCCTCGTCTCCCCGACCCTCATGCACGTGCCCCGCTTTCCTCTTCTCTCCCCACCCCTCATGCACGTGCCCCGCTTTCCTCTTCTCTCCCCACCCCTCATGCACGTGCCCCGCTTTCCTCTTCTCTCCCCCCCTTGTGCACATGCCCCGCTTTCCTCTCTCCCGCCCTCGTGCAAGTGCCCCGCTTTCCTCTTCTCTCCTCGCCCCTCGTGCAAGTGCCCCGCTTTCCTCTTCTCTCTCCGCCCCTCTTCGTACTCCTGCTACGCGCCCCTCGTTTCCTGCTGTTGTACTTCTGTTAGGAGATGCTTTCTGACTTTGACTTTCTAGGTTTGAGGAGCCTTTCGCGGCCCCTGCAGTGCACCAGGTGTGTGAGTCGGTGGGATGCAGCGAAGGATGGTTCCCAAGGGAAGATACTTGGTGGTGAGGAGTCCCCCCCAGTCCCATACTGGGAGGATGAGCCTCCTCATGTCACGGACAGGTACACCGAGCCTGCCAGTGACGCTAAAAAGCCGAGCCGACGAGAGAGCACAATGGCAAACTTCCTGAAGCCGGAGGTCTCCCTACAGCGGCTGCAGGTGAGGGGCGGCTGACTGTCCTCTCCGGGGGTCCTGCCCGCTGGCAGCTGACATGCTCCTCATCTCCGCAGGCCGCTGGTAGTATCATCTCCATTGTGTTTGGGCTGAAGAGACTGGCGTGGGCCCATGTGGACCGGACCTTGACAGTGAGAGACTGGCAGCAACACGAGTGGTCCCAGGTGACGAAGGCGCGGCAGCACCCCGACCTCTACCTTGCAGATGTAAGTGGCATTTACATGGGGCTGCTGGGGTCCAGACCGTGGTTCAGCTTATGTCCTCTTCGCAGGTGTCCTCTGCCGTCTCCAGACTCCCAGCCGCCGACATCTACATCTTGGAGAAAAGCTCGCTGTCCTCCCAGAATGCCGCCATGTTTCCCGTCATTCTGCACTTGCGGGTAGTGGAGGCCATGTTGTATGCGCTGCTGAACCCGGGCTACGCTGCGGATCAGGAGCACAGGGTGTTTAGCGTGGCCCGGACCACCGTGGGGAAGCACTTTGACATCATGGTGGGCGGCACCAAGACGAGCGGTGTGGAGTTGCTGCAGCGGCTGGTGGAGGAGGCGAGCACGCGGGAACAGCCGCGGGTCCGCTTCACCCCAGAGCTAATCTGCCATTACAAACACAGACTGCACCCCCGTGGCCAGTACCGCCACGAAGAGATGTGTGACGCTCTGCTGCAGGCCATCACCGTGCTGGAGCTGGCCGGGCACCACTGATTATCGCAGAGGTGTCCATACTGATGGTAGTCCCTGCACTTAGTGGCTGACATCCTCTGTGCTGCTGTAGGACATCGGTGTGCAGCAGTAAAACTCCCAGAGGGGTCCATACTGCAGGGAATGGTGGTCCCTGCCCCCATCTCCTGCCATCCTCAGTGCTGTGGCAGGCCATGGTAATCATGGCACGTGGTTTTACCCCTCCCCCAGTAGTTTCCGGCCGTCCTCTGTGCTGCGGTGGGAGCTATGGTTACCACTTCCTCTGTATTACGAGATGCTGCTGCAGCCAGTCAGGAATCTGTAACAGCCACCGGGGCTCAGACAGAAGCAGCGCATGGAGCCGCAGGGCTGGGACCTAGTATTGGAGCGCGCCACAGTCACCACCCGAGCGTGCATCTATTCACTCATCATTAGTCACACCACCCGGCTGGGGGGGCACCGTAGGCACAACACCAGGCCAGGGGGCACAGACCACATCACTGAAAGTCACCTTTAATTTCCAGAATTATATATATATATATAAAAAAAGAATTATAATGTAAAATTCTGGGAATAAAAAAAAAATATCACAAGATCCAAGCAGCCGTGAAGTCACCTGGGACCCCCGACTACTGCCGGTGGAGCAATCATATGCATCGTGACCCCCGACCACCGCCAGTGGAGCGATCATAAGCACCGAGACCCCTGACCACTCAGGGACAACATTGTCATAAATAAATGTGGCGATAAATAAAAAAGATGAGTCTGTACAGAACACATGAAGTGCACGATTCCTCCCTCACCACGAGCCGTTCCGGGTATGTCCCCTGCTGCCACATGTATTTTATGTCTTGGGAACATCCTGCGTCACAGTCACATCTAGTTCTGAAAGTTCTCCACCATCCATCACATGAAGCTCTGGGTGAGTCCTCTGCCATCCCTCACGTGGAGCTCGGGGGAGTCCTTCACCACCATCCATCACATGTAGTTTAGGCGGAGTCCTCAGCCATCCCTCACATGGAGCTCAGGGGGAGTCCTCCACCACCATCCATCACATGGAGCTCTGGGTGAGTCCTCTGCCATCCCTCACGTGGAGCTCGGGGAGTCCTCCATCACCGTCCATCATATGTAGTTTAGGCGGAGACCTCTACCACTGTCCATCACATGTAGTTTAGGCGGAGTCCTCTGGCATCCCTCAGGAGGAGTCCTCGGATGTAGTTCTGGATGTCACCTGTAGCTCAGGGGAAGTCCTCCGCCAGGATGCGGAGTGATGCCTTCGGAAGCTCGAGGTGGATGCCCTCCAAGTAGTGAAGGAACCTGAGGAGACAGAAGAACACAGAACTGAAGAGCACACTAAGGTCAAGTTATCGCCACTACTCATGTTCCCGAGGCCATGATGAGGGTTCTCCTGGTTCAGGAAGGAGACAGATCACCCTCTGGAGGTCAGGGGTAGAATGTAGAGGACGCGCACAGCGAGGCCGATGAGGTGGTCAGTAGGCCAACACAGAGAATCACCCATCACAAAGATTGCCCAACAGAAACGCATTCAATCCCAGTGGCGCTCCCACCACGATCATTATCTCCAAAGACACAACCTCATACACCACAGCTAAGGAGACTGGAAACCTCAGGAGCCACAATCCAAACTGGGAGGACACTAGATCCCAAACAACAGAAGAGACCGGAAAACTTAGGCGCTTCAATCCAGACGTGAAGGACACCAGATCCCCCCTACAGAGACTGGAAACCTCAGGAGCCTCAATCCAGACATGGAGGACTCTAGGTCCCCCCTATATGACCGGAAACCTCAGGAGACTCAATCCAGATGTGGAGGACACCATATCCCCCCCACAGAAGAAGCTGGAAATCTCAGGGGCCTCAATCAAGATGAGAACGACACCAGATCCCCCCGTCCCACCAACAGAAGAGACCGGAAACCTCAGGAGCCTCAATCCAGACATGGAGGACTCCAGATCCCCCCCAAAATTACCCGTAACATCAGGAGACAATCCAGATGTGGAGGACACCAAATCTCTCAGGAGCCTCAATCCAGACAAGGACACCAGATACCCCCCAACAGATGAGACCAGAGACCTCAATCCAGACGTGAAAGACAACAGATGACTCCGGTAGAAGAGACCAGAATCCTCAGGAGCCTCAATCCAGACATGGAGACCATATAACCCCTATAGAAGAGATCAAAAGCCTCAATCCAGATGAGGACACCAGATCCTCCAACACAAGAGACCAAAAGCCTCAATCCAGATGTGGACGACACCAGATCCCCTATATAAGAGACAGGAAACCTCAAGCCAGAAGTGAAGGACACCAGATTCCCTCTCACAGAAGAGACAGGAAACCAGGGCTGTGGCGTCGGTGTTTGTTTTGGTGGAGTCAGTTGGAGTCGGTATCAAATGGACCGACTGACTCCTAAAGTATATAATAAATAAACTAGGTTCAGTGCTGTACTGTAAGTGTTTTCATAATTTGGTAAAGTTATAAAATGTAAAATGTCCTATAAATGTCTGTTCTGTTCCTGATCTCAGCTTTTAGTTTAGATAAATACACTGTGTTCCACATTATTATTCAAGTACTATTTTCTCAGATTTTCCCAAATTACCTATATGAATTTCAGTCATTGTAATTTTCCAGTCAAATAACTATTAGAGTACAATTGAAAGGTTTTGGAACAAACTGCCTATGAAAACAGTATATTTTTTAAAAAATAAAACCGTCAAACTGCACTCACAATGCATGTTCCAGATTATTATGCACAGCAGAGTTTTCAACCTTTTCATTTTAATAAAGAACAAAAAAATGGTCATTTGTGAAATTATCAGCATTAGCAGGTTCTTACAAACTGAAATCAAACAGTTTTCAACTCAAAACTTTATTCCAGGTGATGTTCCATTTGCACATAGGACCCCTTGTTGGAAAGGAGCTTCTGAACTCTCTCCTCCATTGAATTTGTCAGGTTTTGGATGGTTTCTGCTTCAATTGTTTGCATGAGGACAGAATACCCTCCCAGAGCTGTTGCTTAGATGTGAACTGCCTCCCGCCATCATAGACACTCCTTTTGATGATGCTCCAGAGGTTCTCAATGGGGTTGAGGTCAGGGGAGCATGGGGGCCACACCATAAGGTTGTCCCCTTTTATGCCCATAGCAGCCAGAGATGCAGATGTGTTATGTGCAGCATGAGACGGTGCATTATCATGCATGAAAATGATCTAGCTGCGGACTGCACGGTTCTTCTTCTTGAACCATGGCAGGAAGTGCGGTTTGAGAAACTCAACATACACTATGGAGTTCATCTTTACCCCTTCAGGGATCCTAAAGGGGCCGACAATCTCTCTCCCCATGATTCCAGCCCAAAACATTACTCCACCTCCTCCTTGTTGGCGCCATAGCCGTGTTTGCATGGGGTGTCCATCACCCAGTCATCCTCCACTCCATCCATCTGGACCATCGAGCGTTGCACGGCACTCATCGGTGAACAGTTTTGAAGTCAGTCTTCATGTATTGTTTGGCCACTGGAGCCGTTTCTGCTTGTGTGCAGTGGATAGAGGAGGTCGACAGGATGTCTTACGCACAGCTGCAAACCCCTGAAGGACCCTGCATCTTGTTGTTCGGGGGACGTTGGAGGCACCAGCAGCTTCAAAAACTTGTCTGCTGCTATGACAAGGCTGTTTTGCCGCTGCTCTTTTAACTTGACGTAATTGCCTGTAGGAAAGAGTCCTCAATTTTCCCTTATCAGCACGCACACGTGTGTACTGTGAATCAGCTACATACTTCTTGATTGTGCGATGATCACGATGAAGTGTCTTGGCAATGTTGATTGTAGTCATGCCTTGACCTAAACACTCCACAATTTGTTGCTTCTCAGCAGCCAACACATCCTTTATCTTTCCCATTTTGGCAGAAAATGTAGGCGGCTTAATAATGTGGGACAGCCTTCTTAAGTAGTCTTGTCTTTCATTGGACACACCTGCCAAACTAATTAGCACAGGTGTCTGCAATTGCTTACAGTGATATAAAGAGGCCTGACACACATCACCATCAATGAGTTTAACTGACAAACAAAAAAATTCTTACCTCATCACTCCTAAACAATTTTTGCATAATAATTTGGAACACAGCCACGCTTTAGGAACATGCTCAGTAGTGAGCAGTGCTGTGGAGTTGGAAGTCAGGGCAATCGAGGAGTCGGAGTCCGTGGTTTGGCTTGCTGACACCACAGTCTTACCACAAATCTCAATCCAGACATGGAGGACTCCATATCCCCCTTACAAAAGAGGCTGGAAATCTCAGGAGCATCAATTCAGATGTAGAGTACACCAGATTCCCCTATATAAGAGACCAGAAACCTCAATCCAGAAGTGGAGAACACCAGATTTCCCCTAAAGAGATATCCCCCTTACAAAAGAGACTGGAAACCTCAGGAGCCTCAATCCAGACAACAGGATGAAACTGGATCCCCCCATAAAGAGACGGGAAACCTCAGGAGCCTCAATGTAGATGTGGAGGACACGAGATCCCAACTCCCCGACAGAGCAGACCGGTAACCTCAATGCAGACATGGAGAACACAATATCGCCCTACAGAAGAAACCGTAGATCTCAGAAGCCTCAATCCACACGTGCATGACAACAGATCGCCCCTTATAGAAGAGACCAGAAACCCCAGGCAGGAGCCTCGATCCAGATGTGGAGGATACCACATCCCACTGAAGAGAACGTAAAACCTTAATCCAGATGTATAAAACACCAGATTCCACCTATAAAAGAGACCGGCAACCTCAGGAGCCTCAATCCAGAAGTGGAGGACACCAGTTGTCCCCCCTAAAGAGACTGATCACAACGCAGATAGAGGTCCACACCCAGGATTCCACAGAGAGCGCCAGGACGAGACTGCGAAGACTGTCTCATGACTCAACCGCCTGAACATCTCAGCAGCTACTTGTACAACATCTCACCAATACTTACACAACCTCCTCACCACAACCCACCGCTAGCACCACCTACTCACCGCTCGCACCATCTCTTCACCGCGACCCAACGCCCACACCACCTCCTCACCGCGACCCGTCGCCCGCACCACCTCCTCACCGTGACATGCCGCTTGCACCACCTCATCGAGACCCGTCGCTCCTACCACCTCCTCACCGCAACATGCCTCTTGCACCACCTCCTCACTGCAACGTGCCCCTTACACCAACTCCTTACAGCGACCTGCTGCTTACACCACCTCCTCACTGCAATGTGCTGCTTACAGCACCTAACCGCGACCTGCCGCTTACACCTCCTATCCTATCGGCAGAACAACAGAGCTGGAAACATTCTAGAGAGGGATTAAAGCCAAAGAATAACATACATAAAGAAGAAGAGGTTGCAGCCACAACCATCAGATCAGATCCCAGGACTCATTGCTACTTCCAGAACTGAATATCCTACCTTAAACTACAGAGCAACAATTGTGGAAAACGAGCAACAACATCCCGGAAACGTTCAAGACTAGAGAACGTCGTACACTACAGCTCCGGGGGACGGGATGGAAACTACAAGACAGAATGCCATGTTGTCCCGGGTGTGACCAACATTACCTATACAGGAAAATCTACAGGAGCCAATAACCAAAACCGGGAAATCTCCGGAGGGTCCAGCAACCTTAGAGCTGTCTCATTACTGAGCCCTGACAGGAGGGTTACTGCCATCCTCTGCCAAAGACGGATTTTGGTAAGAACTTACCTGTAAAATCCTTTTCAGCGAAGAAGGAAGGGAGACACAGTCATTACTAGTGGGTAGGCGGAGTCCACACAGGATAGAACACCTCAGATTACAAAGAGTGTTGACCGACCCCTCCAGCTTGGGCTCCTCCTCCAGCTCTCCAGTCCGTACACAAGCTAAGGAAGAGCAAATATCACCAGTGGAGCAACATAACCCCTTCTGAAGAACTTCAGAAAGAGAACAAGAAGATAGGTTATGCATATAACAGAAAAAACCACACAGTCCCAGGTACTACTCACTGAACCTGACCACTGCGATGAGCTGGCAATGCTGGAACAGAGCCTTAGCGCGCCGACCTCAGCCCAGATAATCGCTATCAGAGAAGGGTCACGCCGCATCTGAAAACACAACACACTTCTGCCATGGGAGGGATCTGTGTCTCCCTTCCTTCTTCGCTGAAAAGGATTTTACAGGTAAGTTCTTACCAAAATCCGTCTTTCAGCTGCAGATGAAGGAAGGGAGACACAGTCATTACTAGTGGGACGTCCCAAAGCAGTCCAAAAATAAGGGTGGGTAAAAAAACAAAAGAGGCAGATTCCCAACAACTTAAATAAATGCGCAACTAGCGCTAAAAACAAGTTCACAAGACCTTTAGACTACAGCCGCCTGCAGGACCCTACGTCCTAAGGCCGCATCAGCGGAAGCACCGACGTCCACCTTATAAAATTTCGTAAATGTGTGGACGGAACGCCAGGTTGCCGCCCGGCAGAGCTGAGCTGCCGAGGCCCCTTGATGAAAGGCCCACGATGAACCCACAGCCCTCGTGGAATGAGCTTGAATCTTAATCGGGCAAGGTTCGCCCTTAAGTCGGTAAGCCTCTAAAATGGCCGACCGAATCCAACGAGCTATAGAATCCTTGGAAGCTCGTTGACCACGTCGACGACCTGCTGGAATCACAAACAGAGAATCCGACTTCCGAAAACTTTGAGTAATAGACAAATAGAACTTCAAAGCCCGCACTAAATCTAATGTGTGCAAGGCCCGTTCCTTCGCATTTCTCGGCTCCGGACAGAGCGAGGGCAACACAATATCCTGGTTAACATGAAATTGTGACACCACCTTAGGTAAAAAGTCAACCCCAGTGCGAAGTACTACACGATCCGGGTGAAACTCCAGAAAAGGGGGCGAGCAAGAAAGAGCCGCCAACTCAGAAACCCTTCTCAAAGAAGTGACCGCCACTAGGAAGGCAACCTTCCAAGAGAGCAAAGAAAGACTAACAGAGTCCATCGGCTCAAAAGGCCCATGTTGAAGAGCCTCCAAAACAAGATTGAGCCGCCAAGGAGACACCAACGCCTTCCGCGGTGGAAACTGACGGGTTACTCCGCGAAAAAAGGAACGTACGTCCCTACGCGAAGCGATAGCCTTCCGAAATAGCAAGGACAGAGCAGAAACCTGTCCCTTCAGAGTGCTAACTGCCAAACCCTTGTCCAGCCCGTACTGTAGTAGTAGCCGGACCTCTGGCAGCTCGCAGAGTGGCAATGACTTCGGCTGAAAAACCTTGACGGGTCAAAATTTCGGTCTCAAGAGCCACGCCGTCAAACGCAGAGACTTCAGGTCCGGATGGCAAACGGGCCCTCGAGTTAACAGGTCCGGGCGAAGAGGGAGTGGAAGTGGAGGCGCTGCCAGAAGCGACACCAACGTCGAGAACCACGTCCTTCTTGGCCAATCTGGGGCTATCAACATAGCCGGGACTCTCTCCATTCTGATCCGACGCAACACCAGAGGGAGTAAAGATATCAGCGGGAACACAGATTAGCTCGAATTGGTCCCACGGAGCCACTAGAGCATCCACCGCCACAGCCTTCGAGTCCTTGTACCTGGACATGAACGTTGGTAACTTGGCATTGACCCTGGATGCCATCAAATCCACTTGGGGAGTTCCCCAACGGGAGCACAGCAGTGCAAAAATCTCCGGATGAAGACTCCATTCTCCGGGATCCATCTTTTCGCGACTGAGGAAGTCCGCCGTGACATTCCGAACTCCTGGAATGTGAATCGCAGAGATGGCTGGCACCCTGGCCTCGGCCCATACCAGGATCCGAGACACCTCCATCATGAGCTTGAAGCTCCTCGTTCCACCTTGATGGTTGATATACGCGACCGCCGTCGCGTTGTCCGTCTGCACTCGGACTGGTAGACCGCTTAAAGGGACCGTCCAGTGTTGGAGGCAAAGAAAAATCGCCCTCAATTCCAGAATGTTGATCGGCAGGACAGACTCTTCCGACGACCATATTCCCGAGTCCAGAGATTGTTCCAGACACCTCCCCAGCCCGTCAGGCTGGCATCGGTGGTTATGACCGACCACTTCGGAGGGAGGAAGGACTTCCCCAGGGATAACACTTCCGGACGTAACCACCATCCTAGAGACTCTCGCACCCTGTGGGAGATGATGACACTGCAATCCAGTGAAACCTGCGATCGATCCCAACGGTTCAAAATGAGCCTTTGGAGAGCCCTGGAATGAAATTGGGCAAAGGAATTGCCTCCATCGACGCCACCATCAAACCCAGAAGGCGCATACACCTTCGAAGGGACATTGCTGTCGAAGACTTCATAACTATACATGTCGAAGAAGACTCGCTTGCTTGTCTGGAGGCAGTCGTACCGTGTCGAAATGCATTCCCAAAAACAGGATTGACTGCGACGGTTTCAGAGACGACTTCTCCCAATTGACCAGCCACCCGAAGTCCTCCAGGAACTGAAGGGATAGATTGCGAGCCGTCACCGCCTCCTCCTTTGAGGACGCCACAATCAAAAGGTCGTCCAGGTAGGGAAGAATCGTAACCCCCTGCCTTCGAAGAATCGCCATGAGAGGTGCCAGAATTTTCGTAAAAACTCTGGGTGCTGAGGCCAACCCGAATGGCAGGGTCACAAACCGGTAATGGCCCTGACCTATGGCAAAACGAAGGAAGCGTTGGTGAGCCCTTCCGACGGGAACATGCAAATAAGCGTTGCGAATGTCGATTGACACCAAACAATCGTTCTGCGACAGGGCCGCCACAACGGAGCGAAGCGACTCCATGCGGAATTTCCGGGTGCGGACATGCCGATTCAATCTTTTGAGATCCAGAATGGGCCGAAATTTGTCCTCCTTTTTGGGGACCACAAAGGGGTTGGAATAAAACCCTCTTCCCGGTCCTCGCGGGAACCGGTACCACCACACCCTTCTGCAGAAGGGAATCGACTTCCCGCAGTAGAGCGGCAAATAGCTCGGGCTCTAACGGAATGCGAGATTGGCAAAAACTGTCTGGGGGTCAAGAAGGAAATTCTATGAAATAGCCTGCTGACACAACCCGTGTCACCCAGGCGTCCGACACGCGGGAAGCCCAAGTCGGTTCGAATTGGAGCAAACGACCCCCCACTCGAGAGCCCTCGAGTGAGACCCTGGCGTCAGTCCGCCTTAGCGGGCTTTTTGTCAGCTTCCCGCTTGTCTTGACGGAAGCTCTGTTTCCAGGGAGTGCTTCGCTGCGGTAAGGCCGTTTCTTTTGCCTTTGGCAATCAGCTCTGTGAGGCCAGATTCAAATAGCTGACCACTCTTGTAAGCTAAAGATAGCAAACCTTGCTTGGAAACTGCGTCTCCGGTCCACTGTTTAAGCCACAGTGCTCTCCTGACTGTGATGAAAAGCCCATCTATCTCGGATAGTGGGGATCCATCTTGCCACGCCATCTGTAGACGGTCTAACCAGCTCAGGGAAGCTTTACAAGCACACATGGACCCTAGTATCGTTCTGCGACTCTGACATGTCCTCACACAGTATATGGCAGGTTAAACCTGTCAGTAACTAGAATAGTGTGGTTTCTTAAAGAAGAAACGAACGCTGAAGGGTTAAAGCTCTTAAAGCGAAAGCTACCCAGCTGTCCCCCAATTAAGGGTTAACCGCCTAAGAAGGGGTTAATGTCGCAGACTCCCCACAACCCTTGTTAATGAAAAGGGTGTGCGAGCCCCAGGTGCCTCTTATGAGGTAGCAGCTGCAGGTGCCTCAAGGGCTCTGAATCCATGACCCGCGGCCTCGTAGATGGATTTCGCCGCCATCTCCGTTTTTCTGTCCAGCGGATCCTGCAGCCTCGCCTTCCCTTTAACAGGAAGTAATGAGGATTTGCTAAGCTGGGATAAAGGGACATCCACTTCAGAAGACGGAATCCAATTATCAATCAACTCCGTCGTACATGGATACAGCGTCTCAAATTGACAACGCCTATCTGGACACAGGCGTTCCTTTTCCACTGCCCCATTAAGCTCATCCAGAGATGGTAATGCTGATCGCGACCTGTGCGATTCCTGAAACATCTGGGCCGACTTACCAGGACGTCTAATTACCTCCTCCGGTAACTGTAACGCCTCCCTCATGGCTCCAATAAAAGCCTCTGTACGGCCCAAAAGAGAGGCAGAGTGTCTCTGCCGATCCTTCCGAATCGGACATCTCCCCATCTGAACTTGAAGGAGAACCCTGCCCGAGATCTCCGAGTCGCTACGCGGGAAGGGAGGCACCAGCCTGTGTCGCTTCCTGCCATGAGAGGATCCAGCTGACACCCAATAACCTAGAAGGTCAGACAGGCCATCAATAGAAAGAGCGAGGGCCTCCATTTTGACATCACTGAAACCTTCGACCTCTGCGCTTGACGCCGTCGAGGTCTGCGTGTCAGATACGCGAGACTGATCCTGTAGCGGATCTGAGAGACGGTCCGCACCTCCTGGACCTTGAATCGTTCTGCGACTCTGACATGTCCTCACACAGTATATGGCAGGTTAAACCTGTCAGTAACTAGAACAGTGTGGTTTCTTAAAGAAGAAACGAACGCTGAAGGGTTAAAGCTCTTAAAGCGAGAGCTACCCCATCTGTCCCCCAATTAAGGGTTAACCGCCTAAGAAGGGGTTAATGTCGCAGACTCCCCACAACCCTTGTTAATGAAAAGGGTGTGCGAGCCCCAGGTGCCTCTTATGAGGTAGCAGCTGCAGGACAGTGCCTCAAGGGTATGCCACACTAAACAAGAACGCTAAAATATTGCGCTGTTTTGTACATCGCAATGACCGCCAAAGTCGTTAAGGAAATCGCTAACCGCTTATGCGTTTCCAGTGTGGCAGCAACTAGTGACATTAAAACGATCACAAAAAAACGATCGCATTAGTATGCGTCGTTATCGTGATCGTTAGTGGCAGCGTTCAGTGTGGCAGTGCCCTGCGCTGCAGGGGTGAAGGGGTTAAGCGACTCACCCAGCTGGCCGCGGTGTAGTGTCTTCGATTGTCGGGAGGGGAGGAGAGTGAGGAAGGAAGCCTTCAGCTCCCTGATCCAGTAATGGCCGCCGCGCTGTGCTTCTGATGAGAGAAGCCGGAAGAGGAGACAGTAGTAAAGCGCGCGCTCAGAGCGCCGCGAAAAATTAAAAAAAAAAAAAGGGCGCGCGACTCCTCTGCTCTCCATGTCCTGCAGGCATTCCACCTGCTGACAAAAGACACTAGTCACCAACATGTCACATGTAACAGCGGCTGCCGCAGCAGTCGCTGAAGCACTCCAAACATATTAAAATGTTGAGTACTCACCCAGCTGAGCGCCACAGGGACCCCAGGGATTTGTGGCGCTGTGCCCATAGCTTCCCCCCAGGGCGGGGAACGCAGTGACCCCAGAAGCGCGGTTTGCGTCCCCGCCAGGGAAGCAACCCTCATCCCCCAGGGCCGGCAGGGTTCTGCAGGGACCACCATACAGGGTAATACAGATCCGCCAAGGGAGGGGTCCAGCAGCGCTGAGACCCCTGAGACCTCTAGACCACGGGGGTCCAAGTCCCTGTCCGATAAAAATAAAAAAATCTTCTGAGGAGCTGCTTCAGCAGCGACTATCCTCTGAGACCTCAAATTTTAGACTGGAGAGCTGGAGTAGGAGGAGCCCAAGCTGGAGGGGCCGGTCAACACTCTTTGTAATCTGAGGTGTTCTATCCTGTGTGGGCTCCGCCTACCCACTAGTAATGACTGTGTCTCCCTTCCTTCCATCTGCAGCTGAAAAAGACCTCGACTCCATTCCAGCATGAGAAGCATCACTGACCTGATCAGATGAGTCAGAGACAGCTTGGACGCCTCCTCTCTGGATGCGGAGAAGGCACATCATGGGACTAATGGAGGAGGTGCAAAGAATTGGCTCGTCAGGGAATATCCTCACCGTCAGCCCGTGTCGTGGACCTACACTCCTCACCGTCAGCCCGTTTTATGGCCCTACACTCCTCACCGTCAGCCCGTGTCGTGCCCCTATGCTTCTCACCGTCAGACCGTGTCATGGTCCCAAGTTCCTAACAGCCCGTCTCATAGCCGTACACGCCTCACAGCCAGCTCGTGTCGTGACCCTACACCCCTCAATGTCAGCTCATGTCGTGGCCGTCTGCTCCTCACCGTCCGCTCTTGTCGTTGCCCTACGCTCCTGACCGTCAGACTGTGTCGTGGTTCTACGCTCCTCAGTCAGATTGTGTTGTTGTCTTACGCTCCTCACAGTCAGCTTGTGTCGTGTTCTTACGCTCCTCACAGTCAGCTTGTGTCGTGGTCCTACGCTTCTCACAGCTTGTCTCGTGGTTCTACACTCCTCACAGTCAGCTTGTGTCAAGGTCGTACACTCCTCAGTCAGCTTGTGTCGTATTCCAACACTCCGCACTGTCCGCTCGTGTGGTGGTCCTACACCTCTCACAGTCAGCTTGTGTCGTGGTCCTACGCTCCTCACAGCTTGTGTCGTGGTCCTACGCTCCTCACAGCTTGTGTCGTGGTCCTACGCTCCTCACTGTCAGCTTGTGTCATGGCCCTACACTCCTCACCGTCCGCTCTTGTCGTGGCCCTACGCTTCTCAGTCAGATTGTGTCGTTGTCTTACGCTCCTCACAGTCAGCTTGTGTCGTGGTCCTAAGCTCCTCACAGTCAGCTTGTGTCGTGGTCCTACGCTCCTCAGTCAGCTTGTGTCGTTGTTACTACGCTCCTCACAGCTTGTGTCGTGGTTCTACGCTCCTCAGTCAGCTTGTGTCGTGGTCGTACACTCCTCAGTCAGCTTGTGTCGTGGTCCAACACTCCGCACTGTCCGCTTGTGTGGTGGTCCTACACCTCTCACAGTCAGCTCGTGTCGTGGCCCTACACTCCTCACCGTCAGCCCGTGTCGTGCCCCTACACTCCTCACCGTCAGACCGTGTCATGGTCCCAAGTTCCTAACAGCCCATCTCGTAGCCGTATACAGTCATGGCCAAAAGTTTTGAGAATGACACAAATATTATATTTTCACATGATCTGCTGCCCTCTGGTTTTTATGTGTGTGTTTGACAGATGTTTTTATCACAGACAGAACTATAATTGCAAACATATGAGTAACAAAAGCTTATATTGACAGTTAGAATGAGTTAATGCAGCAAGTCAATATTTGCAGTGTTGACCCTTCTTCTTCAGGACCTCTGCAATTCTCCCTGGCATGCTCTCAATCAACTTCTGGACCAAATCCTGACTGATAGCAGTCCATTCTTGCACAATCAATGCTTTCATTTTGTCAGAATTTTTAGGTTTTTGTTTGTCCACCCGTCTCTTGATGATTGACCACAAGTTCTCAATGGGATTAAGATCTGGGGAGTTTCCAGGCCATGGACCCAAAATCTCTATGTTTTGTTCCCTGAGCCATTTAGTTATCACCTTTGCTTTATGGCAAGGTGCTCCATCATGCTGGAAAAGGCATTGTTGATCGCCAAACTGCTCTTGGAGGGTTGGGAGAAGTTGCTCTTGGAGGACATTCTGGTACCATTCTTTATTCATGGCTGTGTTTTTAGGCAAGACTGTGAGAGAGCCGATTCCCTTGGCTGAGAAGCAACCCCACACATGAATGGTTTCAGGATGCTTAACAGTTGGCATGAGACAAGACTGGTGGTAGCGCTCACCTTGTCTTCTCCGAATGAGGCGTTTTCCTGATGTCCCAAACAATCGTAAAGGGGTTTCATCAGAGAAAATAACTTTACCCCAGTCCTCAGCAGTCCACTGCCTGTACCTTTTGCAGAATATCAGTCTGTCCATGATGTTTTTTCTGGAGAGAAGTGGCTTCTTTGCTGCCCTCCTTGAGACCAGGCCTTGCTCCAAGAGTCTCCGCCTCACAGTGCGTGCAGATGCACTCACACCTGCCTGCTGCCATTCCTGAGCAAGCTCTGCACTGCTGGTAGCCCGATCCCACAGCTGAAACACTTTTAAGAGACGGTCCTGGCGCTTGCTGGTCTTTCTTGGGCGCCCTGAAGCCTTTTTGGCAACAATGGAACCTCTCTCCTTGAATTTCTTGATGATGCGATAGATTGTTGACTGAGGTGCAATCTTTCTAGCTGCGATACTCTTCCCTGTTAGGCCATTTTTGTGCATTGCAATGATGACTACACGTGTTTCTTTAGAGATAACCATGGTTAACAGGAGAGAAACGATGCCAAGCACCAGCCTCCTTTTAAAGTGTCCAGTGGTGTCATTCTTACTTAATCATGACAGATTGATCTCCAGCCATGTCCTCATCAACACCCACACCTGTGGTAATGGAGCAATCACTGAAAAGAGGTTAGCTGGTCCTTTTAAGGCAGGGCTTCAATGATGTTGAAATGTGTTTTGGGGGATAAAGTTCATTTTCTAGCCAAATATTGACTTTGCAAGTAATTGCTGTTAAGCTGATCACTATTTATAACATTCTGGAGAATATGCAAATTGCCATTAGAAAAAGTGAAGCAGTAGACTTTGTAAAAATTAATATTTGTGTCATTCTCAAAACTTTTGACCATGACTGTACACCTCACAGCCAGCTCGTGTCGTGACCTACACCCCTCAATGTCAGCTCATGTCGTGGCCGTCTGCTCCTCACCGTCCGCTCTTGTCGTGGCCCTACGCTCCTCAGTCAGATTGTGTCGTTGTTTTACGCTCCTCACAGTCAGCTTGTGTCGTGGTCCTACGCTCCTCACAGTCAGCTTGTGTCGTGGTCCTACGCTCCTCAGTCAGCTTGTGTCGTGGTCCTACGCTCCTCACAGCTTGTGTCGTGGTTCTACGCTCCTCACAGTCAGCTTGTGTCGTGGTCCAACACTCCGCACTGTCCGCTCATGTGGTGGTCCTACACCTCTCACAGCTTGTGTCGTGGTCCTACGCTCCTCACAGCTTGTGTCGTGGTCCTACGCTCCTCACAGCTTGTGTCATGGTCCTACGCTCCTCACAGTCAGCTTGTGTCGTGGTCCTACGCTCCTCACAGTCAGCTTGTGTCGTGGTCCTACGCTCCTCACAGTCTGCTTGTGTCGTGGTCCTACGCTCCTCAGTCAGCTTGTGTCGTGGTCCTAAGCTCCTCACAGTCAGCTTGTGTCGTGGTCCTACGCTCCTCACAGTCAGCTTGTGTCGTGGTCCTACGCTCCTCACAGTCAGCTTGTGTCGTAGTCCTACGCTCCTCACAGTCAGCTTGTGTCGTGGTCCTACGCTCCTCACAGTCAGCTTGTGTCGTGGTCCTACGCTCCACACAGTCAGCTTGTGTCGTGGTCCTACGCTCCTCATAGTCAGCTTGTGTCGTGGTCCTACGCTCCTCACAGTCAGCTTGTGTCGTGGTCCTACGCTCCTCACAGCTTGTGTCGTGGTCCTACAGTCCTCACAGTCAGCTTGTGTCGTGGTCGTACACTCCTCACAGTCAGCTTGTGTCGTGGTCGTACACTCCTCACAGTCAGCTTGTGTCGTGGTACAGCACTCCGCACTGTCCGCTCGTGTGGTGGTCCTACACCTCTCACAGTAAGCTTGTGTCGAGGCCCTACTCTCCTCAGTCAGCTTGTGTCGTGGTCCTACGCTCCTCACAGTCAGCTTGTGTCGTGGTCCTACGCTCCTCACAGTCAGCTTGTGTCGTGGTCCTACGCTCCTCACAGCTTGTGTCGTGGTCCTACGCTCCTCACAGTCAGCTTGTGTCGTGGTCCTACGCTCCTCACAGTCAGCTTGTGTCGTGGTCCTACGCTCCTCACAGTCAGCTTGTGTCGTGGTCCTACGCTCCTCACAGTCAGCTTGTGTCGTGGTTCTACGCTCCTCAGTCAGCTTGTGTCGTGGTCGTACGCTCCTCACAGTCAGCTTGTGTCGTGGTCCAACGCTCCGCACTGTCCGCTCGTGTGGTGGTCCTACACCTCTCACAGTCAGCTTGTCAGTCATTGGTGTTTATATCAGAACCACTCATGCAAAATGGCAGGAGGCAGCAGTGTCCCCCTTGCTCCCAGTATCCCCTTGCTCTCGGCATCCCCTCTCCCCCATGATCTCTGCTCTCTTTAAGATCTTCTTCCGACATCACAGGTCTCCAGTGGAGACAACACACAGAGTATTCGGGGCGACGTTCTCCTCGGCTCATTCTCTGTCCCATCTCACTAGATGTCGGGGACATCATTTATACATGAACCCAACAAATACTCTACATCACAAACCCTCTCCCCGTCCGGTGGGAGCACTGCCGCCATACTGTGCATCCAGTATTACATCCATCAATAAGTACTAAAAACTAATGATGAGGGCAATCTGCATCCCCGTCCTGACTGGGACCCATGGCTGCCGATACACCGATGGCATCCTCCTAATATATAAATAGCAAAGTAGCCATTATTTGTTAGGAGCGGAACAGCTCGTGCTGTCCCACATGAGGGCACACCCCGCCACGTGTGAGGGCACATGTGACGACAGCATTTAATCTTAATTATTCCAGACGTTTATTTTCAGTAGGCCAGGAGACAGACTATTGTTCGTATGAGTCTGAACGTTGACTCTTGTTGTAGATTGATGTTTGTAAATTGCTGACTGGCTGCTGTTTACCTCTTATCAGCTCCTACAGGTTATTGTCTATCTTTGGAGGACAGGGAAGCAGGATCATTGAACAATCAATGTTTGCTACCATGTTAATTACACATTGTACAAGACCATGTAGCTTGTTGATCTTCAAACAGTGAAGAACAAACTGCAGATTGATCATAACACTCAATGAGAGGTAATCTCATCTCACCTTCCCGCTGACCTGTGGATGATAACCTGGAGGACAGATGTGGGTATAAAAAGGGATCTCTATCCTTCTGCAAGGGGTCTTTACAGAAGAACAGCTAGGACACCATGGCACCTTCAAGAATACAGATTTGACATTCTACAGGTTACCAGGTGAAGGGGCCACAGCCCTAGCTGGAGGAATACAGATCTGCTCCATTGACCATCACTGAATCCTCAAAGACGTTGGGAGAAGCCAGGTTGGGACCCTCCGGTCACCTGGCTCCATAGAGACGGTTCAGAAAAGCCAGGTGGCTCCATGGAGATGTTCGGAGAAGCCAGGTTGGGACCCTCCTGTCACCTGGCTCCATGCAGACGTTCGGAGAACCCAGGGTGGGACAATCATGTCACTTCAATGAACTGTCATCTTCCTACTCTTGTCGTTACCTCCTCTCTGTGTGCGTGTCACAGGTGGGGTAGTCGGTCCTGGAAGCTCTGAAGTAACAGCTGCTATTATCCGGCAAGTCAGCAGAAGGGTGCGACTGTAATGTGCACCATCTTGGGTACTGTGCTGGGACTGTTCTATATGTTATCTGCCTGTTTTGTGGTTCAGTAAAGCATTGCCACACTGTTTTACCCTCACCCTGTGTGGTCTGAGTAGTGTTATGCCCACGGGAATAGGAGAGCGACTGTCCATGCAGTTTCGGCTAGGGGACTAGGGCACTCTCTGACCCCCCGTCTCCTCAGCACATCTTGCCCAGATTGAGGGCACAGCTCGGACTCCCACCTGTTATCAGTAGGACTTGCTACCTTTATCTGGTCTCACAGCACACCCCGCTCTCCTCACCTTCGCTTGCTCTTGCCTTCCTCTTTGGACTTCTGCAGGCGGCAGATGTTTCGCAGGGCCGGCAGATACTCAGTCACATTCACGGCTCTGTTCCCCAGACCAATGAAAGCTCGATGGGACATCACGTCCCTCGCAACGGATAAGCGGCTCTCAGCGGCGCTGTAAGTAAGGAGCATACATCTCAGGAGGGGCCACGCACAGGACACCGGCAGTACGGACACCAGGACACACCACTTACTCTGTGCTGGCAGCCGGCTGGCCGAAATACACCTGATGGCGGGCCTGGGTCACACGCAGGGTCAGCTCCTCTGATGGGTCTTCACCAGATCGCTTGCACAGCTCTAGGGAAGCAGCCAGGGATTTGTGGAGCTTGGAGGAACACTTCTGGAAGGAGAGCGCCTCCACCAGGGCACGGATCTCCCCACCGCTCTGGCTGCTCCACCAGTCCCTGCTGTCGCTCCGCAGCCCGTCACACTGACCGTGCTTCAATCTGCTTCCTGTCCATGTAGGACGGTAGGTGTGAGCGGGGTCTGCTGTGCCACACGTGGAGCAGTCCAGGAACGACATATTGTCAGCAAATTCTGCCATGGAGTCCAGACACTGACAGACCAGGAGGGAAGCGGGCCGCTCCCTGGAGGAGAGCACTCTCCTCACAGGCCTCACCTCACTGTGGGAGCAGGGCTCCGCTGGCCTCAGCTCGGGCTCCGCTGTGCTCGATGCGAGGGCCTCGTCCAAGGAGTCGCTCTCGAACAGGTCGCTGTCATTGAGCAGCACCAGCTTCCTCCGGCGTCTCAAGGTTGCAGACAGCTGGGTGTCTGCCTCCTCAGTGAGGTGGTCGGCGGCGGGCAGCGGGCATGGCTCCGGGTTTTCAGAAGGGGCGGCCAGTTCCTCCATGCGCACAGGTAACGGCAGAAGGAACTCCAGGTTACTGGGCGTGAAGTAAACGTTCCTGGTGTGAAACTCCGCCAGCAGCCGCACAATCCCGTCCCAATGTACTGGATCCAGGATCCGCTCCTGAAAGGGAAGATGAGAGATTACTGCCGAATCCATGACTGATCACATGGTGGGACCTGGGCAGGATGATCACCGCCACCATCCTCCAGGGGGTGAGTGATCATCAGGATCATCACCACCACCATCATGACGATCACCACCATCATCCTCCGGGGGGAGAGCAATCATCAGGACGATCACCACCACCATCATCAGGACGATCACCACCACCATCATCATCAGGACGATCACCACCACCATCATTACGATCATCACCAGTATCCTCCGGGGGGAGCGCAATCATCAGGACGATCACCACCACCATTCTCCGGGGGGGGGTGAGCCAGCATCAGGACGATCACCACCGCCATCATCAGGACGATCACAACCACCATCATCATCAGGACGATCATCACCACCATCCTCCGGGGGGGTGAGCCATCATCAGGACAATCACCACCACCATCCTCCGGGGGGGTGAGCCATCATCAGGACGATCACCACCAGCATCCTCCGGGGGGGTGAGTGATCATCAGGGCGATCACCACCACCATCCTCCGGAGGGGGGGGGGGGAAGGGGTGAGCCATCATCAGGACGATCACCACCACCATCATCAGGACGATCACCACCACCATCATTACGATCATCACCAGTATCCTCCGGGGGGAGAGCAATCATCAGGACGATCACCACCACCATTCTCCGGGGGGGTGAGCCAGCATCAGGACGATCACCACCGCCATCATCAGGACGATCACAACCACCATCAGGACGATCATCACCACCATCCTCCGGGGGAGGTGAGCCATCATCAGGACGATCACCACCAGCATCCTCCGGGGGGGTGAGCCATCATCAGGACGATCACCACCAGCATCCCTCCGGGGGGGTGAGTGATCATCAGGGCGATCACCACCACCATCCTCCGGGGGGGTGAGCCATCATCAGGACTATCACCACCACCATCCTCCGGGGGGTGAGCGATCATCAGGGCGATCACCACCACCATCATCGGGACGATCACCATCCTCAGGGGGGTGAGCTATCATCAGGACGATCACCACCACCATCCTCCGGGGGGTGAGCCATCATCAGGACACTCACCACCACCATCATCAGGACGATCACCACCACCATCCTCCGGGGGGGTGAGCCATCATCAGGACGATCACCACCACCATCCTCCAGGGGGGCGAGCCATCATCAGGACGATCACCACCACCATCATCAGGATGATCACCACCACCATCATCAGGTCGATCACCACCACCATCCTCCGGGAGGGGGGGGGGGGGTGAGTCATCATCAGGACGATCACCACCACCATCCTCCGGGGTGGTGAGCCATCATCAGGACGATCACCACCACCATCATCAGGACGATCACCACCACCATCATCAGGACGATCACCACCACCATCATCAGGACGATCACCACCACCATCATCAGGACAATCACCACCACCATCATCAGGACAATCACCACCACCATCATCAGGACAATCACCACCACCATCATCAGGACGATCACCACCACCATCCTCCGAGGGATGAGCTATTATCAGGACGATCACCACCACCATGACAATCACCACCACCATCATCAGGACGATCACCACCACCATCATCATCAGGACGATCACCACCACCATCCTCACCTTCACATAGGAGACGAGGCAGTTTGTTGGGGCGATGATGTTGTCTACGCCCAGCAGGCTCTCAGCACATCCGGCGTGGCACACGGGCTCGTTTGCGGTGCTGCTCTCAGGTGCTGTGCGGGTGCAGAAGGCGTTACTCGTCTCCATCATCTGACTACCTGTAAAACCTGTGCATCTATAATGACCACGGACAGGATAAAGATCCCAACTCCCATCAGGACAAGATACCAGGTACTTTCAGCTGCATCACATCTAATGTGGTGTACCTAATTATATGTACTAAATGTCCAACTGGGGGTCTGTATGTGGGGGAGACCGGGCAAAAACTGAGAACAAGGATGAATTCTCATCGCCACACAATAAGAGAAAAAAGAATGGATTTACCTGTGGCAAAACACTTTTGTATGCCCGGTCATAGCATGACGGATATGGAATTACTTGTATTAAAATCTAACTTCAAATCTGAGAAGGATAGAAAAGTCTGGGAATATAAACTTATGATGACCTTTGACACTCTTAGTGCTGGGATGAATATATCCCAGAGTTTTATGTCTTTCTACAACAATTAAGGAATCTGCTTCCCTGACCTTTTAGGGTCATCACAACACAATACCAGACCCCAATCAGAGGGTAATAAAACTTTCACTCCTTATCTATGAACTAGTCATATTTATGTTCATCCCTCTGCCATAATGACAGTTCTGCTTCACATCACTTGTCTTACCTATTGCATTATTCCTGTGTCCTTTGTGTATATAAATATGTGATTCTTCAGCTTTTGTTTTAGTCTTTGCCTGATGAAGAGACCTGCGTAGTCTCGAAAGCTTGCAATTTGTTACCATCTTTTCAGTTAGCCATTAAAAGGTATCAACCACTGAGGACTCTCAAGTCTAAATATTTTTCTATCTACTGGCTAACACGGTACGAAGATACACATCTTTCCTATACCTGTAACACAGACAACATAAGCCGACAGTCCGGAGCCGCCGGCTGCTCCAGCTCTCGCCTGTTACTGCTCTTGTGCCAGTCTGCACCCGAGCTGTAAGTGAATCAGGAGGCTAAGGATGAGCAGGTCTGGATATAACCTCCTGTGGTGCTGAGCCTCACCTGCAGGCAGCCTGTCCCTCGTGCCTCCGCTGCAGGCCCAGAACTGCAGGTGCAGGATGCTCGCTCTCACATCGCAGCCAATCGCTGTCAGGAACGTCATCATATCTTTGCTTTCTGTCCGAAGGTTTTCGGCCAAACACATCACCTGAAGGAAGCTGGCGACATTCACCTGAAAGACAGAGCCCATCAGGCATCTTCGGGGAATGACTACAGCTCTCATCATCGCCGACCACTGGGCAGCAGAGGGTGTGACAATTCGCCACAGAGGGTGTGAACACTGGGCAGCTGAGGGCGCGACCACTCGCCGCAGAGGGCGCGACCACTCGCCGCAGAGGGCGCGACCACTCGCCGCAGAGGGCGCGACCACTCGCCGCAGAGGGCGCGACCACTCGCCGCAGAGGGCGCGACCACACGCCGCAGAGGGCGCGACCACTCGCCGCAGAGGGCGCGACCACTCCCCGCAGAGGGCGCGACCACTCACCACAGAGGGCGTGACTACTCACCACAGAGGGCGCATGGAAGGAAAGGTCTTCAAACGCTCCATCAAACATCATCCTGAACATAGGATCTGAGGCAACAGAAAAAAAAAAGACTTCTCTAACCACAGGCATTCTGATATGGCTGATAACAGGGGACAATGGACTGGTGTGGCTGCTCACTGTGGAATAGTCCATCACCGCACACGGACAGGGCCTGCCGCCGGCCCAGGGTACTCACCGCTGGTAGTGAGGATCACCGGCCTCTTCGTAGTGCTCATGAACGTTTTGATGGCGCTTAGAAATCCAATATCATCATCGAAGATGACGTCGACCTGAGAAGACATGGAGTGGGGTCACACACAGGGTGTCACATGGAGGGGACACCGGACGCTTAGCTTGTACCGGAGCAGCACCCCCACCACACTCACCTCCTCAAACAAGATGAGAGACGTGGCCGTTCTGCGCTGCGATTCCTCCGCCCCGGAACCTCTCTCTGCCCTTGAGGCTTTCTCATCATCATCATCATCATTCTGTGGAGCTGAACACAAGACCTCGTTACCACCCCCTGTAAGTGAGGAGACCCCCACAACGTGCGCAGGTGTCTAATGCCACCAGGTACAGAGGGGAGGATATAGCAAAGGATGGCTGACACCTGCCGACCGAGGAGGAGACCCGGAGTTATATCAGCACCGGAGACGGACAGAGCCGAGTCTGCACCTCACAGCCAGAAGCTACAGGCGGCCTTTCCCCGGCCAGAGGCAGCCTTCTCCCCGGCCATAGGCGGCCTTCTCCCCGGCCAGAGGCGGCCTTCTCCTCGGCCAGAGGCGGCCTTCTCCTCGGCCAGAGGCGGCCCTCTCCCCGGCCGGGGACGGCCTTCTCCCCGGCCGGGGGCGGCCTCTCCCCGGCCAGGGGCGGCCTCTCCCGGCCAGAGGTGGCTGATAACAGGGAGAAGTAGCTATACAGACCATCACCTGATACAAGGGACTTTGGCTGCATGTCCTGTGGGGGGCATGGGTCTCATATCACCAGCTCCGGGGATGGAGGGTCTCGCATCACCAGCTCCTGGGATGGAGGGTCTCACATCACCAGCTCCCGGGATGGAGGGTTTCACATCACCAGCTCCGGGGATGGAGGGTTTCGCATCACTACCTCTGGGGATGGAGGGTTTCACATCATCAGCTCCGGGGATGGAGGGTTTCACATCACTAGCTCCGGGGATGGAGGGTCTCACATCACCAGCTCCCGGGATGGAGGGTCTCACATCACTAGCTCCGGGGATGGAAGGTCTCACATCACTAGCTCCAGGGATGGAGGGTCTCACATCACTAGCTCCGGGGATGGAGGGTATCACATCACCAGCTCCGGGGATGGAGGGTATCACATCACCAGCTCCAGGGATGGAGGGTTTCACATCACCAGCTCCGGGGATGGAGGGTCTCACATCACCAGCTCCGGGGATGGAGGGTCTCACATCACTACCTCCGGGGATGGAGGGTTTCACATCACTAGCTCCGGGGATGGAGGGTCTCACATCACTAGCTCCGGGGATGGAAGGTCTCACATCACTAGCTCCAGGGATGGAGGGTCTCACATCACTAGCTCCAGGGATGGAGGGTATCACATCACCAGCTCCGGGGATGGAGGGTATCACATCACCAGCTCCGGGGATGGAGGGTTTCACATCACTACCTCCGTGGATGGAGGGTTTCACATCACCAGCTCCGGGGATGGAGGGTCTCACATCACTAGCTCTGGGGATGGAGGGTCTCACCTCTGACAGGCTCACTGATGGTTTTCTTGACTTCGGGGATTTGCTTGGGGGCCGCTTTGAAGAAGAAGTTTAAGGACTTGGGGTCCAGTCCATTCTTGGGGGCCAGTCCGTTCTTGTGGCCGGGCCCTCGGGGCGACTTCCTCGGAGAGGACACCACTGTCTTCGGAGAGGACACCACTGTCTTCGGGGAGTTTAGCTTTCCTAGGATGACAAAAGTGAAGATCAGGAAACAAGTCTTATACGGAGGTCATGTGACATTGCAGCACAACTCGCAGGAGTCAGCCAGACTTACGGGGGGACCTGACGGTGCTGGAGCTGCTGAAGAAGCAGGGCTTGTGTGCGTGGACCCCTGCTGGTCCACCTGGTGGGACTGCGTGGCTTCTTTCAGCTGAGCGAGGATCTGTCGGCCGCTGCGCTGACAGGAAGCGTTCACTTCAAACACCTGAAAGGAGAGGCCAGGATAAGCCCCGGAGCCTCGCCGGCAGCTCAACAACCCCCACCGCGACGGCAGCACAGCCCCCGCACCTTAAATCCCAGCTCCTGGGCACAAGCGTACACAGCGGCCGTCTTCCCCACCCCCGGGGGCCCAGTGATGAGCAGAGTGTTACACAGGGAATCCTCGTCACTGTCCTCGCTGTCACGGAAGTCACCGGTGCTCCAGGAGTCTGTACAGAAGAAAGATTAACGTGTGGTGGAGGACGGGCAGGGGGCCGGAGGCAGGAGGGCAGCCAGGGGAGGACGGGCGGGGGGCTGGAGGAAGGAGGGCGGCCAGGGTAGGACATGCGGGGGGCCGGAGGAAGGAGGGCGGGCAGAGGAAGGAGGGCAGCCAGGGGAGGACGGGCGGGGGGCCGGAGGAAGGAGGGGCGGAGGAAGGAGTGTGGCCAGGGGAGGTCAGCCAGGGGGCCGGAGGAAGGAGGGCGGCCAGGGAAGGTCAGCCAGGGGGCCGGAAGAAGGAGGGCAGCCAGGGGAGGACGGGCGGGGGGCTGGAGGAAGGAGGGCGGCCAGGGAAGGTCAGCCAGGGGAGGACGGGCGGGGGGCCGGCAGAAGGAGGGGCGTAGGAAGGAGTGCGGCCAGGAGAGGTCAGCCAGGGGGCCGGAGGAAGGAGGTCGGCCAGGGGAGGTCAGGCAGGGGAGGACGGGCGGGGGGCCGGAGGAAAGACGGCGGGGGGTGGAGGGAGAACGGCTGCTTGGGGAAGGGAGGGAGAACGGCTGCTTGGGGAA
Organism: Oophaga sylvatica; assembly: GCA_033576555.1. Classification (NCBI taxonomy): domain Eukaryota; kingdom Metazoa; phylum Chordata; class Amphibia; order Anura; family Dendrobatidae; genus Oophaga; species Oophaga sylvatica. The sequence continues at coordinate 88,581 of JARQOD010000375.1, forward strand.
GGGAGGGAGAACGGCTGCTTGGGGAAGGGAGGGAGAACGGCTGCTTGGGGAAGGGAGGGAGAACGGCTGCTTGGGGAAGGGAGGGAAAACGGCTGGATGGGGAAGGAGGGAGAATACTTGGTTGGGGTAGGAGGGAGAACACCTGGTTGGGGAAGGGAGGTAAAATGGCTGGTTGGGGAAGGATGGAGAACACCTGGTTGGGGAAGAAGGGAGAACACCTGGTTGGGGAAGGGAGGTAAAATGGCTCGATGGGGAAGGGAGGGAGAACGGCTGGATGGGGAAGGGAGGGAGAACGGCTGGATGGGGAAGGGAGGGAAAACGGCTGGATGGGGAAGGGAGGGAAAACGGCTGGATGGGGAAGGGAGGGAAAATGGCTGGATGGGGAAGGGAGTGAAAACGGCTGGTTGGGGTAGGGAAGGAGATAGGCTGGATGGGGAAGGAGGGAGAACACCTGGTTGGGGAAAGGAGGTAAAATGGCTGGATGGGGAAGGGAGGGAGAAAGGCTGGATGGGGAAGAGAGGGAGAACGGCTGGATGGGGAAGAGAGGGAGAACGGCTGGATGGGGAAGGAGGGAGAACGGCTGGATGGGGAAGGAGAGAGAACACCTGGTTGGGGAAGGAGAGAGAACACCTGGTTGGGGAAGGGAGGTAAAATGGCTGGATGGGAAAGGGAGGGAGAATGGCTGGATGGGGAAGGAGGGAGAATGGCTGGATGGGGAAGGAGGGAGAATGGCTGGTTGGGGAAGGGAGGTAAAATGGCTGGATGGGGAAGGGAGGGAGAATGGCTGGATGGGGAAGTGAGGGAGAACAGCTGGTTGGGGAAGGGAGGGAGAACGGCTGGATGGGGAAGGAGGGAGAACGGCTGGATGGGGAAGGAGGGAGAACACCTGGTTGCGGAAGGAGGGAGAACACCTGGTTGGGGAAGGGAGATAAAATGGCTGGATGGGGAAGGGAGGGAGAAAGGCTGGATGGGGAAGAGAGGGAGAACGGCTGGATGGGGAAGGAGGGAGAACGGCTGGATGGGGAAGGAGGGAGAACATCTGGTTGGGGAAGGGAGGTAAAATGGCTGGATGGGGAAGGGAGGGAGAACGGCTGGAGGGGAAGTGAGGGAGAACAGCTGGTTGGGGAAGGGAGGGAGAACGGCTGGATGGGGAAGGAGGGAGAACGGCTGGATGGGGAAGGAGGGAGAACACCTGGTTGGGGAAGGAGGGAGAACACCTGGTTGGGGAAGGAGGTAAAATGGCTGGATGGGAAAGGGAGGGAGAATGGCTGGATGGGGAAGGAGGGAGAATGGCTGGTTGGGGAAGGGAGGTAAAATGGCTGGATGGGGAAAGGAGGGAGAACGGCTGGATGGGGAAGGGAGAACGGCTGGTTGGGGAAGGGAGGGAAACGGCTGGATGGGGAAGGAGGGAGAACGGCTGGATGGGGAAGGAGGGAGAACGGCTGGATGGGGAAGGAGGGAGAACACCTGGTTGGGGAAGGAGGGAGAACACTTGGTTGGGGAAGGGAGGTAAAATGGCTGGATGGGGAAGGGAGGTAAAATGGCTGGATGGGGAAGGGAGGGAGAACGGCTGGATGGGGAAGAGAGGGAGAACGGCTGGATGGGGAAGAGAGGGAGAACGGCTGGATGGGGAAGGAGGGAGAACGGCTGGATGGGGAAGGAGGGAGAACACCTGGTTGGGGAAGAAGGGAGAACACCTGGTTGGGGAAGGGAGGTAAAATGGCTGGATGGGGAAGGGAGGGAGAATGGCTGGATGAGGAAGGGAGGGAGAACGGCTGGTTGGGGAAGGGAGGGAGATCTGCTGGTTGAAGAAGGGAGGTAAAATGGCTGGATGGGGAAGGGAGGGAGAACGGCTGGTTGGGAAAGGAGGGAGAACGGATGGGGAAAGTTCGGGGGAAGGAGGGTGGCTGGGGGACACCTTGCACTAGTCCTCACCATCTTTATCCATTCCTGTCTTCTGCACTCGGCTCCTCTTCTCCTCTTTCTCCGCTCGCACCTTCCACTCCCTCAACCAGCTGATAAAAAACAAGCAGTGTGAGGCCGCGCGCACACAGGATGGCCACGCGCACACGGGAGCCCCCGGTGATGACGCCCACCTGTGTAAGCTCTGGACGGCAGCAGAATTCCCTATGATTTCCGTGGAGCTGTGCGGCTGGTACTTCTCGGTCCACAGGACGTCCTCTGAGCTGGGATCTGTGGACAACAGGGGCAATGTAGGGATCAGCCAGCCACAGCAGCTGTAGACCGCTGGGGACAGACGCTCCTACCCTCCGCCAGACATGGCTGGCTCTGCTCCTCTATGACGATGACATCGGGCTCTTCGCTGACACTCCTGTGAGCTGATCGCGGCCCCTGACAGTCAGACGATAGGCGAGAACCGGCTGCGCTATCACATTCGGACGCCTCCCCTCCTACAATCGCTGCAGGTTTCCTCCTTTTAGACTTTGTGAAGGGAGAATCTTTTCGCTTCCGTTTTGTCCGTTGCTGGCCTCTTGTTGGGTGGTCTCGTTTACAGCTTTTACACACTTTTCTGTTGGCTGCGATGATTCTGCACAATACAAAACCTCAATAAATGGAACAATCACCCTCAATATTCAGCACAATCACCGGAGATTGCGGACCGCGGGGACGAAACGCACAATAATCAGAACTATCACTGGAGACTGCGGAGCACCGGGACGACACCCTCAAAAATCAGTAAAATCACAAAGGACTGCAAAGAGCGGGGGGTCGTCGGTGGGTGCTTAGTCCGCTGGCCCGAAACCGCACAGACCAGGGCTAATCCCATTTAACGCTCTCCTTTCCCCATGGGCATAACACTACTCACACCACACAGGGTGAGGGTAACAGTGTGGTAATGCTTTATTGTACCACCAGACAGTAACACATAGAAAAGTCCCAGCATATGCCCCAGGATGGAGCACATTAGAGTCTCACCCTACCACTGACCCCCCTGGGAAAGGAGCAGTTGTGACGTTAGAGCTCCCAGGGCCGACTACCCCACCTGTGGCACGCACAGAGAGGAGGTAACGACAAGCGAAGGAAGAGGACAGCCCATTCAGGTATAAGGGCCAGGTGACCGGAGGGCCACAACTTGGCTTCTCCTAAAGTCTCCATGAAGCCAAGTGACCGCTGCATCCCAATCCTGGATCCCACAAATATATCCATGAGGCTCAGGTGACCGGTGGGTGCAAATCCTGACTTACCCAAACGTATCCATGGAGCCAGGTGACCGGAGGGCCCCAACAGGGCTTCTCCGAATGTCTACATCGGACAAGGTGACCGGTGGGTCTCAACCTGGCTTCTCCGAACGTCTCCATGACTTCAGTGATGGTCAATAGAGTAGATCTGTATTCCTCCAGCTAGGGCCGTGGTCCCCTAAGTTGGCATCCATGGAGCCATGGTACCTTGGCTGTTGTTCTGTAGAGATTCCCATGTTGTGGAAAGATAGAGATCCCTTTTTATACCCACATCTGTCCTCCATGTCTTGCTCCACAGGTAATGGGGACTGTGAGATGAGATCACCTCTCATTGTTTGAGTATTTAAACAATCTGCAGAGTTTGTACTTTAATGTTTTGCAGGTCAACAAACTACATGAATTTATACAATGGGTAATCAATATTAGAAAATATTGTTCTATGTCCCTGTCTATCCTTGTCCTCCAAAAATAGCAACACAATAAACTATAAGAGCAGATAAAGGTAAACAGCAGGTCATCAACAATTCACAAACATCAATGCAGGAGTAAAAGTTCAGACTCAAACAATAGTCTATGTCTCCTGCCCTACTGAAAATATACGGCTGGAATAAATAAGATCAAACGCTGTGTCATCACAACAACACTTCGATAACCAGGAACTGCGAAGCTCAGTGACGACACTCCCCAATAATCAGTGTAATCACCGCAGACTGCTGATTGCGGAGATGACACTTACCAATCAGTGCTCTGCAGCCAAAATACTTCGGAGATGAAAACAGTTGAACATCACTAATATTGTGCTGATAACAATGAATCTGAGACTAAAATCTGCTGACTGGCCGCAATTCACGCCCGGTGACTGGCCGCCATTCACGCCCGCTGAGAGGCCGCCATTCACGCCCGCTGAGAGGCCGCCATTCACGCCCGCTGAGAGGCCGCCATTGACGCCCTCTGAGAGGTCGCCATTGACGCCCAGTGACTGGCCGCCATTCACGCCCGCTGACTGGCCGCCATTCACGCCCGCTGACTGGCCGCAAGTCACGCCCGCTGAGAGGCCGCAAGTCACACTCGATGACTGGCCGTCATTCACGCCCGCTGATTGGCCGCAAGTCACGCCCGCTGATTGGCCGTAAGTCACGCCCGCTGATTGGCCGCAAGTCACGCCCGCTGACTGGCCGCAACGCACGCCTGCTTACTGGCCGCCATTCACGCCCGCTGACTGGCCGCCATTCACGCCCGCTGACTGGCCGCCATTCACGCCCGCTGACTGGCCGCCATTCACGCCCGCTGACTGGCCGCCATTCACGCCCGCTGACTGGCCGCCATTCACGCCCGCTGACTGGCCGCCATTCACGCCCGCTGACTGGCCGCCATTCACGCCCGCTGACTGGCCGCCATTCACGCCCGCTGACTGGCCGCCATTCACGCCCGCTGACTGGCCGTCATTCACGCCCGCTGACTGGACGCAAGTCACGCCCGCTGACTGGCCGCAACGCACGCCCGCTTACTGGCCGCCATTCACGCCAGCTGACTGGCCGCCATTCACGCCCGCTGATTGGCCGCCATTCACGCCCGCTGAGAGGCCGCCATTCACGCCCGGTGACAGGCCGCCATTCACGCCCGCTGAGAGGCCGCCATTCAAGACAACGGTTATATAATTGTTAAATATACCAATAATGCACGTCTTCAACCAAAAATAATTCCTTCCATATGTGCAGCATATCTGCTCCGGTGTCTCCACATCTCCAGTATATATCTGATGGATAATCTATGTGTGATATTAGATGGATCCCATAGACGTCTGACGTTATTGTAGTCCCTCCATATGTGCAGCATATCTGCTCCAGTGTCTCCACATCTCCAGTATATATCTGATGGATAATCTATTTGTGATATTAGATGGATCCCATAGACGTCTGACGTTATTGTAGTCCCTCCATATGTGCAGCATATCTGCTCCAGTGTCTCCACATCTCCAGTATAAATCTGATGGATAATCTATATGTGATATTAGATGGATCCCATAGACGTCTGACGTAATTGTAGTCCCTCCATATGTGCAGCATATCTGCTCCGGTGTCTTCACATCTCCAGTATATATCTGATGGATAATCTATTTGTGATATTAGATGGATCCCATAGACGTCTGACGTTATTGTAGTCCCTCCATATGTGCAGCATATCTGCTCCAGTGTCTCCACATCTCCAGTATATATCTGATGGATAATCTATTTGTGATATTAGATGGATCCCATAGACGTCTGACGTTATTGTAGTCCCTCCATATGTGCAGCATATCTGCTCCAGTGTCTCCACATCTCCAGTATAAATCTGATGGATAATCTATATGTGATATTAGATGGATCCCATAGACGTCTGACGTAATTGTAGTCCCTCCATATGTGCAGCATATCTGCTCCGGTGTCTTCACATCTCCAGTATATATCTGATGGATAATCTATATGTGATATTAGATGAATGCCATGGATGTCTGACGTTATTGTAGTCCCTCCATATGTGCAGCATATCTGCTCCTGTGTCTTCACATCTCCAGCATATATCTGATGGATAATCTATATGTGATATTAGATGGATCCCATAGACGTCTGATGTTATTGTAGTCCCTCCATATGTGCAGCATATCTGCTCTGGTGTCTCCACATCTCCAGTATAGATCCCATAGACGTCTGACATTACTATAGTACCTCCAGCAGATATATCTTAATGGTGACGTTTTACTCTGCTATGTCAGATTTAGAGAAGACCTGGAGGGAGGAATGAACAGAAGACCTTCCATTCTGCCAGGAAGGATCTGATCTGCAGATACTTGTACTGTTGGGAATTCGAGATGATGAAAAGGTTGAGCTTCCTTTCATACAAGTCTCTAGTTGATGTATTGCCCATAAGTTCACAATTTTTGACTTTGAGTTAAAGGTCTGGGATATATTGCTGTAAAGTCTATAAAGTCATTGCTGTATAGGCGCCGTTCCGGCAGTGTCATCACTCGCTCATCACAATTCAAGTGACTTTGAGGGGCTTATATGACAGAAAATACCCAAAAGTGACACCATTCTTTAAACTGCACCCCTCAAAGTGCTCAAAACCACACAATCAAGAAGTTTATTAACCCTTCACGTGCTTCACAGGAGTTAATGAAATGTGGAAGGAAAAAAATGAATATTTAACTTTTTTTTTTCACAAAAAAGTTATTTTAGACCCAATTTTTTTTTTTAAATTTTCACAAGGGTAAAAGTAGAAAATGGACTCCAAAATTTCTTGTGCAATTTCTCCTGAGCATGCAGATACCCCACATGTGGGGGAAAATCACTGTTTTGGGGCAAGGCAGGGCTCGGAAGGGAAGTTTACTTTTTTAATGTAAAATTTGCTGGAGTCAATAGGAGATGCCACATCACGCTTGCAGAGCCCCCGATGTGTCTAAACAGTGGAAACCACTCACAAGTGACACCATTTTGGAAATCATACCCCTTTGGGAATTTACCTATAGGTGCAGTGATGATTTAGACTACATGGTGTTTTTCACAACCAAGAAGCAGTGAATGTAGTTGAGGGAAAATAGCATAGCTTCCGTTGTAGTCACCAGCAGGTTATGCCCAGCTCGCACTTCTGGAGACACGCATCACTACACAAATGTCGAACATGTGGACGCAAAATGTGATGTAAGTGGAAGCTTTTGTTGGGAACATTTTACATACTGTTTGGGATCACATTTATCCTGCGCTCTACACTGAGCACTTACTTTTAGGTTTCCATGTAAATCGCAGGAATGACGTGATTCAAATATAACCCCCGAGGGATCCATTCACTATAATGAGACAGCAGAGTGACTCTAGACTCAGTCTGGCCTCTGTTCAGCGGTGCCCTTTTCAGGTGCGCACAAAACCGTGGTGGACCATGCTGTTCTGCACACCTAGAAAGACAGACAGCCGGATCACAGGTCAGGCGGCGTCCACAGTGCCTCCATTCTTTGCTCAGCATTGAAGGCTTCTTCTTTAGAGAGCTCATGTCTACATCCACCACTGATAGTAACCATTCTGGAGCAGGGTCATGGCTTCCTTGGGACACCTAAGGACATGCGTGACTCCGTTCTTCATCACGGTGAGCTTTACCTGATATCCCTCTTGTACAGGATGTTGTTGTCCCGCAGGATCTTGATTGCGGATGAGAAATCTCGCCTTCTGTTGAGTATCTATAGATATATTGAAGGAAATAAGTACTTGACCCTTTGCTGATTTGGTAAGTTTGCCCACTGACATAGACATGAACCGTCTAAATTTTAAGGGTCGGTTAATTGTAACATTGAGAGACAGAATATCAAAAATAAAATCCAGAAAATCACATTGTATAAATTATATTCATTTATTTGCATTTTGCAGTGAGAAATAAGTATTTGATCCCTCTGGAAACAAGACTTAATACTTGGTGGTAAAACCCTTGTTGGCAGCGCAGCAGTCAGACGTTTCTTGGAGTTGATGATGAGGTTTGCGCACGTCAGGAGGAATTTTGCTCCACTCCTCTTTGCAGATCATCTCTAAATCATTAAGATTTGAGGCGGTCACTTGGCAACTCGGAGATTCACCTCCTTCCATAAGTTTTCTATGGGTTAGGGTCTGGAGACTGGCTAGGCCACTCCATGACCTTAATGTGCTTCTTTTTGAGCCGCTCCTTTGTTGCCTTGGCTGTATATTTTTGGTCATTGTCTTGCTGGAAGACCCAGTCACGACCCATTTTTAATGTCCTGGTGGAGGGAAGGAGGTTGTCACTCAGGATTTTACGGTACATGGCTCCATCCATTCTCCCACTGATGCGGTGAAGTAGTCCTGTGCCCTTAGCAGAGAAACACTCACAAAACACAATGTTTCCTCCTCCATGCTTGACAGTGGGGATGGTGTTCTTCGGGTCATAGGCAGCATTTCTCTTCCTCCAAACACGGCAAGTTGAGTTAATGCCAAAGAGCTCAATTTTTGTCTCATCTGACCACAGCACCTTCTCCCAGTCACTCACAGAATCATCCAGGTGTCATTGGGAAACGTCAGACGGGCCTGCACATGGGCCTTCTGGAGCGGGGGGACCTTGCGGGCACTGCAGGACTGTAAACCTTTACGGCGTCATGTGTTACCAATGGTTTTCTTGGTGACTGTGGTCCAGCTGCCTTGAGATCATTAACAAGTTCCCCCGTGTAGTTTTAGGCTGATCTCTCACCTTCCTCATGATCAAGAATACCCCACGAGGTGAGATTTTGCATGGTGCCCAGATCGATGTCGATTGACAGTCATTTTGTATTTCTTCCTTTTTCTTACTATTGCACCAGCAGTTGCCTCCTTCTCACCCAGCGTCTTACTTATGGTTTTGTCGCCCATTCCAGCTTTGTGCAGGTCTATGATCTTGTCCCTGACATCATAAAGCTCTTTGGTCTTGCCCATGTTGTAGAGATTAGAGTCTGACTGATTAATTGAGTCTGTGGACAGGAGTCTTTTATAGAGGAGACTATGAAAGACAGCGGTCTGTAATGCAGGTAACGAGTTGATTAGGAGTCTAACTGGTCTGTAGGAGCCAGAACTCTTAGGGTATGTTTCCACGGTCAGGAAACAGTCAGGAATTGCTGCGTGTTTGACGCTGTACGCTGGCGCAGCGTCAAACACACAGAGTCCAGATGTTACAGCATAGTGGAGGGGATTTCAAGAAATCCCGTCTCCACTATGCTTAAAAACACGCAGGCGGCAGACCTGCGTTAACGGACATGCGGCACGTCTTTTTAGACCGCAGCATGTCCTATTCCCTTGCGGCGAGGCTGCGTCGCCGCAAGGGAAATAACACAGGGCTGTGTAGCCTGTGGTCATTCCGGAGGTGTTCCGGATGTGTTTCATGAACACATCCGGATTGACCGCGCGTTCACTAGGGGGCGGGGCTTTGGGCGGAGTGTACTTTCCGCTCCGTCCAAAGCGCTGTGTTTCCGGACCATGGAAACACAGCCATAAAGGTTGGTAGGGGATCAAATACTTATTTCTCACTGCAAAATGCAGATAAATTTATATCATTCATACAATGTGACTTTCTGGATTTTATTCTTGATATTCTATCTCTCAATGTTAAAATTAACCGACCCTTAAAATTATAGACTGTTCATGTCTATGTCAGTGGGCAAAATCAGCAAGAGATCAAGTAGTTATTTCCCTCACTGTTAAGTCAGTGCCACCAGCACATTTTAGGATCTTTCTGGGGGTGGGTTCCTGACTGACTATGGTGACGCTCTCAGGGATCCCTCTAACCTGCAGATTAAGCCTGGAGCAATCTTCCAGATCCTTGAGCTTGAGTTTCAGGGCGGTGATCTCGTCGTCAGCTTCATTATGTGCATCTACCAGGTGATCATGTGTCGGGGTGACCGCCTCCAACTCCTCTTCTATGTGCCAGGGTCTGCCACCATTTCCTTTTGTTGTGGTATTGTTGTGGATGTCTTGTGGTACCTCCACCAGGAGACATTTCAGTGCGGCCTCTGTGGCCGGGGCCGTGTTCAGGCTTTGGTTAGGTGTAGATAATACAGGCCTCTGTGATTCTGGTGGTCGTCTTGGGCAGAGTGACAGAGCCCAACCTCAGACGGTTCAGTGTGTTCCGGTATAACGTACCCGCTTCTCAGCATGTGACTTGGGGTTGCGCCCATAGAGGTATGGTTGCAGTTTCTGCAGAGCCCACACAATTGCCAAACATTCCTTTACAATGGTGGCATAAGCCACTTCTCTGGCTAGAAGTTTCCTGCTTAGGTAGAGAATTGGGTGCTCCTCACCTTGCTGGTTCACCTGGCTGAGAACCGCACCTAGCCCATAGGCGTCGGTCTGCACTACAAACCTGCGACTGAAAACTGGGGCCTGAAGGACGGGTGAACTTAGCAATGCTGACTTTAGGGCAGAAAATGATTCCTCACACTGAGGAGTCCAGGAAACAATTTGGGGAAGCTTCCTCCTGGTCAGATCAGGTAACAGCTTGGCCAGAGCACTGTAGTTTGGTACAAACCTCTTATAGTAGCCAGCCGTACCCAGGAAGGACAGTACCTGCTTCTTGTTTTGTGGGGTGGGTCAGGCGGTAATGGCTTCTACCGTCCCTGGCTCAGGTTTTAGCCGGCCTCCCCCCACCAGGTGTCCGAGGTATTGTACTTCCAGTATGGCTACCTGACACTTCCCCGGCTTAACAGTAAGACCTGCAGTGTTAAGCCTCTGCAACACCTGAGAAAGATGTACAAGGTGTTCCTCCCAAGAATTACTGAAAATGGCTATATCATCAAGATAAGCAACGGCAAAACCCTCAAATCCTTCCAATAAGTGATTGACCAACCTCTGGAAGGTGGCAGGGGCATTTATCATACCAAATGGCATCACCAGAAACTCAAACAGCCTGAATGGCGTTATACAGGCTACCTCTCCTGGGTTTCTCTGGTCAGGGGTCTCTGCCAATATCCCCGGCTTAGGTCCATGACAGTGAGGTACGATGCATTAGCCGGCTGCTCTAACAGCTCGTCTATCCTCGGCATGGGGTAGACCTCACATGCAGTCAGCAGATTTAATTTCCTGTAGTCTACACAGAACCAGGTAGTACGGTGCTTTTTTGGATTTTTGTATTACCTTGAGGTTTAGCATCTCCTCTACCTGTTCCCTCATGTGTGACTTCACCTCTGCTGACACCCGGTATACAGACTGCTGTACTGGGGGATTAGTACCAGTGTCCACATGGTGAGTGGCTAAGTGCATCCTCCCAGGTTTCCCTGTGAAGACTTCTGTGAAGTCGCTGAGCACCCCCAACAGCTCAGACCTCTGACTGTGGGATAGCTCAGGGTTAAACACAGCTGACTCCAGGGACTCCATATACCAAGTCCCAGCGCCCACATCTAGTAACAGATCAGCCTCTCCTTCTTCAGGCAGGCTACAGACAGGTAACACACAGGCCTCCCTGTCATGATGAGCCTTCAGCATATTTACATGGAATACTTTGAAGCTTTGCATGCTCATCTAGGGTCACCACATAGGTAACATCATTTAGCCGCTTGTGTACAGTGTATGGCCCCTCCCATGCGGACTGTAATTTATTCTGTAACATAGGGACCAACACCCAAACTTTCTGCCCTCCTCGTAGGCCCTCAGTCTGGCATTATGGTTGTACCAGACCTTCTGCCCCTCCTCGCAGACCCTCAGTCTGGCATTACGGTTGTACCAGACCTTCTGCCCCTCCTCGTAGGCCCTCAGTCTGGCATTACGGTCGTACCAGACCTTCTGCCCCTCCTCATAGGCCCTCAGTCTGGCATTACGGTCGTACCAGACCTTCTGCCCCTCCTCGTAGGCCCTCAGTCTGGCATTATGGTCGTATCAGACCATCTGCCCCTCCTCGTAGGCCCTCAGTCTGGCATTACGGTCGTACCAGACCTTCTGCCCCTCCTCATAGGCCCTCAGTCTGGCATTATGGTCGTACCAGACCTTCTGCCCCTCCTCGTAGGCCCTCAGTCTGGCATTACGGTCGTACCAGACCTTCTGCCCCTCCTCGTAGGCCCTCAGTCTGGCATTATGGTCGTACCAGACCTTCTGCCCCTCCTCGTAGGCCCTCAGTCTGGCATTATGGTCGTATCAGACCATCTGCCCCTCCTCGTAGGCCCTCAGTCTGGCATTACGGTCGTACCAGACCTTCTGCCCCTCCTTGTAGGCCCTCAGTCTGGCATTACGGTCGTACCAGACTTTCTGCCCCTCCTCGTAGGCCCTCAGTCTGGCATTACGGTCGTACCAGACCTTCTGCCCCTCCTCGTAGGCCCTCAGTCTGGCATTACGGTCGTACCAGACATTCTGCCCCTTCTCGTAGGCCCTCAGTCTGGCATTACGGTCGTACCAGACCTTCTGCCCCTCCTTGTAGGCCCGCAGTCTGGCATTACGGTCGTACCAGACCTTCTGGTTGATTCGGGCCTGGGTCACGCTCTCATGGGCCAGGTGGCTCAGTTTTTGCATTCATTCTCTGAGCCGCAGTACATATTCGATCATCGAGACGCCCGTAGTTTTGGGGTCGCCCTCCCAACAGTCCTTAATCAAATCAAGTGGCCCCTGACCCTCCTCCTATAAACCAGTTCAAAGGGGAGAATCCTGTAGACGCCTGGTGTACCTCTCTGTACACAGACAACAGATGGGGGAGGTACCGCTCCCAGTCTCTTCCTTCAGTTACGGCATCACTGTGGAGCTTGTTGACAGGTGTTGCGTGCCTTGATAGCGCTAGATTGGAGCGCAGGCACTGCATATTATCGGCGGCAGCGTGGAGTGAGTCACGGACGCCATCTTGGATCCAGCTCCCTCTCTGTATGAAGATCGGGATCTTACCCGCTGCTTTTCCTTCTCTCTTGGAGCGCTCCATCTGTTCAGACCACACTCCCGCTGGGCTGCCGTCCTGTTCAGCTGTTCTTTCGGCGTTTTGTGAGCCGCGATGCAGGCGGAAAGGCCGAGCTCTTAGGTTCGCGGCTACGGCGGGAAGGCCGAGCTCTTAGGTTCGCGGCTACGGCGGGAAGGCCAAGCTCTTAGGTTCGCGGCTACGGCGGGAAGGCCGAGCTCTTAGGTTCGCGGCTACGGCGGGAAGGCCGAGCTCTTAGGTTCGCGGCTACGGCGGAGTGCTTAGGTTCGCGGCTACGGCGGAAGGCCGAGCTCTTAGGTTCGCGGCTACGGCGGGAAGGCCGAGCTCTTTGGTAAGCGGCTACGGCAGGAAGGCGGAGCGCTTAGGTTCGCGGCTACGGCGGAAGGCCGAGCTCTTAGGTTCGCGGCTACGGCGGGAAGGCCAATCTCTTTGGTTCGCGGCTACAACGGGAAGGCTGAGCTCTTAGGTCCGTGACTAATCAGTACAATCACTGGAGACAACCAAAAATCGTTATTGTCAGAATCATGAAGACATGGCTCATTATATAGCTGAACCGGACCATGTCTAAAAATATGTACAAACGTGTAATCAGTACAATCTGCAATAATCAGTGCAATCACTGGAGATGACATTCCCCAATAATCAGTACCATAACCAGAGACGCCACCCCCCAATAATCAGTACCATCACCGGAGAGAACATTCCCCAATAAATAGTACAATTACCAGAGACAACCCTCCACAATAAGTAGTAATTGGTACTCACCTGACAGGGAATTGCTTTGTTTTTTGAGGAATTGCGTGAAGAATCTTCTGACTGGGAACTGAGGGTTCTGGCATCGGATCTCAGCGAGGAGACGGCAGCGGACGATATCAGAGAGCAGCGGCCGAGTGTGGACCTGGAGACAGAGTCAGGTATGAGGGCACCATGTGACCCCCGGCAGTGCTCCTGTACACCGCGTGTACCCCAGCAGAGCTACCGTATACCGCGTGTACCCCGGCAATGCTCAAGTATACCGTGTGTATGCCGGCAGTGCTCATGTACGCCGCTTGTACCCCGGCAGTGCTCCTGTACATCGCGTGTACCCCGGCAGTGCTACCGTATACCGCGTGTACCCCGGCAGTGCTCCTGTACGCTACGTGTACGTCGGCAGTGCTCCAGTACGTCGCGTGTACCCCGGCAGTGCTACCGTATACCGCGTGTACCCCGGCAGCACTCCTGTACGCTGCTTGTACCCCGGCAGTGCTCTCGTATACCGCGTGTACGCTGGCAGTGCTCCTGTACGTCTCGTGTACCCCGGCAATGCTACCGTATACTGCGTGTACCCTGGCAGTGCTCCTTACGCTGCGTGTACCCCGGCAGTGCTCCCGTATACCGCGTGTACGCCGGCAGTGCTCCTGCACGCCGCTTGTAGCCCGACAGTGCTCCCGTATACCGCATGTACCCCGGCAGCGCTCCTGTACGCTGCGTGTACCCGGCAGTGCTCTCGTATACCGCGTGTACCCCGGCAGTGATCCCCGTACGCCGCGTGTACCCCGGCAGTGATCCCCGTACGCCACGTGTACCCCGGCAGTGCTCCTGTATACCGCGTGTACCCCTGCAGTGCTCCTGTATACCGCGTGTACCCCGGCAGTGCTCCTGTACGCCGTGTGTACCCCGGCAGTGTTCCTGTATACAGCGTGTACCCCGGCAGTGCTCCTGTATACCGCGTGTGTGACCACATGCGGTCAGGATGGCCATCCCCTACCACCACTCACCGGAGCAGCACGCCTCTCAATGGCAGATTCAGAGTTTACAGCAGTGAAGTCACCCAGAGAAAGTGCAAGCCGTGAAATGTCGGGGGTCTGGCCGCTCGGTGGAGGGAGGTCGGTCAGCAGGCGGCAGCTCGGAGAGGACAGACTCCACATGGTGCCACCTGCAGAAAGAAGATGGTGAGCGAGAAATCCCAAACCTCCCCTGCTGGTATGCAGCTCCTCTGTTGACCTACAGTGGCTTGCAAAAGTATGCATCCCCTTGGCATTTATCGTGTTTTGCTACCTCACAACCAGGAATTCACTGTTTTTGAGGGTTTACATCAGTTCCTGTAAAGAACATGCCAACAACTGTGAACATTTGCTTTTCGTTCTATTGTGAAGCAATCATCAAACAGGACAAATAACTGAAAGCTTCAGTGTGCATAACAATTCACCTCCCTGAAGTCAGTACTCTGTAGAGCCTCTATTTGCGATAACTACAGCTGCAGTCATTTTGGAGAAGTCTCTGAGCTTTCCACATCTGGCCACTGGCATTTTTGCCCATTCCTCAAGGTAAAACTGCTCCACATCCTTCAAGTTAGATGTTTCCTGTGGTGACCAGTGATCTTCACGTCTGACCACAGATTCTCCATTGGATTAAGGTCTGAGCTGTGACTCCAGAACATTCACACCTTTCCCCTTACACCACTCGAGTGTTGCTTTAGCAGTGTGATTTCGATTATTGTTTTGTTGGAAGATGAATCTCCATCCCAGTCTCAAATCACTGACAGACAGGTTTTGTTCAAGAATATCCCTGTATTTTCCACCATCCATCTGACCCTCGAATAGGCCCATTTTCTCTGTCCCTGCTGCTGTAAGACATCTCCACAGCATGATGCTGCCACCACCATATTTCAGTGTGGGAATGATGCTCTTGGGGTGATGAGCTGTGTTGGTTTGGAACCAGACATACCATTTACCTTGGGGGCCAAAAAGTTACATTTTGGTCTAATCTGTCACAACATCTTCCTCCATACATTTGGAGAGTCTCCTACATGTCTTCTGGCAAACGCAAACGAGCCTTGGATTTGATGGTGCTGTGGGGGATCATCAGAGATTGGGATTGTTTTTATAACCCAACCCTGACTTTACTTCTCAACAACTTTGTCCCTGACCTGTTGGTCTTCACGATGTTGTTTGGAGATCTCCTTGGTCTTCACAATGTTGTTTGGAGAACTCCTTGGTTTTCATGGGGTTGTTTAGAGAACTCATTAGTCTTCAAGGGGGTGTTTGGAGATCTCCTTGGTCTTCACGGTGTTGTTTAGAGAACGCCTTGGTCTTCATGATGTTGTTTAGAGAACTCCTTGGTCTCAACAATGTTGTTTGGAGAACTCTTTGGTCTTCATGGTGTTGTTTAGAGAACTCCTTGGGTCTTCATGGTGTTGTTTAGAGAACTCCTTGGGTCTTCATGGTGTTGTTTAGAGAACTCCTTGGGTCTTCATGGTGTTGTTTAGAGAACTCCTTGGGTCTTCATTGTGTTGTTTAGAGAACTCCTTGGGTGTTCATGGTGTTGTTTAGAGAACTCATTGGTCTTCATGGTGGTGTTTGTAGATCTCCTTGGTCTTCACGGTGTTGTTTGGAGAACTACTTTGTGTTCACGGTGTTTGAAGATTTCCTTGGCCTTTACGGTGATGTTTGGAGATCTCCTTGGTATTCATGGTGTGGTTTGGCGATCTCCTTGGTCTTCATGGTATGGTTTGGAGATCTCCTTGGTCTTCATAATGTTGTTTGGAGATCTCCTTGGTCTTCATGGTGCTCTTTGGAGAACTCCTTGGTGTTCATGGTGTGGTTCGGAGATCTCCTTGGTGTTCATGGTGTTGTTTGGAGATCTCCTTGGCTTTCACGGTGTTGTTCGGAGATCTCCTTGGTCTTCATGGTGGTGTTTGGAGATCTCCTTGGTCTTCACAGTGTTGTTTGGAGAAACTACTTTGTATTCATGGTGTTTGGAGAACTCCTTGGTCTTCACAGTATGGTTTGGAGATCTCCTTGGTCTTCACGGTGTGGTTTGGAGATCTCCTTGGTCTTCATGGTGTTGTTTGGATTTCTCATTGGCTTTCACGGTATTGTTCGGAGATCTCCTTGGTCTTCATGGTGGTGTTTGGAGAACTCCTTGGTCTTCATGGTGTTGTTTAGAGAACTCATTGGTCTTCATGGTGGTGTTTGGAGATCTCCTTGGTCTTCACGGTGTTGTTTGGAGAACTACTTTGTGTTCACGGTGTTTGAAGATTTCCTTGGCCTTTACGGTGATGTTTGGAGATCTCCTTGGTCTTCATGGTGTGGTTTGGCGATCTCCTTGGTCTTCATGGTATGGTTTGGAGATCTCCTTGGTCTTCATAATGTTGTTTGGAGATCTCCTTGGTCTTCATGGTGCTCTTTGGAGAACTCCTTGGTGTTCATGGTGTGGTTCGGAGATCTCCTTGGTGTTCATGGTGTTGTTTGGAGATCTCCTTGGCTTTCACGGTGTTGTTCGGAGATCTCCTTGGTCTTCATGGTGGTGTTTGGAGATCTCCTTGGTCTTCACAGTGTTGTTTGGAGAACTACTTTGTATTCATGGTGTTTGGAGAACTCCTTGGTCTTCACAGTATGGTTTGGAGATCTCCTTGGTCTTCACGGTGTGGTTTGGAGATCTCCTTGGTCTTCATGGTGTTGTTTGGAGATCTCATTGGCTTTCACGGTATTGTTCGGAGATCTCCTTGGTCTTCATGGTGGTGTTTGGAGAACTCCTTGGTCTTCATGGTGGTGTTTGGAGATCTCCTTGGTCTTCATGGTGGTGTTTGGAGATCTCCTTGGTCTTCATGGTGGTGTTTGGAGATCTCCTTGGTCTTCATGGTGGTGTTCGGAGATCTCCTTGGTCTTCACGGTGTTGTTTTGAGATCTCCTTGGTCTTCACGGTGTTGTTTTGAGAACTACTTTGTATTCATGGTGTTTGGAGATCTCCTTGGTCTTCACGGTGTGGTTTGGAGATCTTCTTGGTCTTCATGGTGGTGTTTGGAGATCTCCTTGGTCTTCACGGTGTGATTTGGAGATCTCCTTGGTGTTCATGGTGTGTTTTGGAGATCTCCTTGGTGTTCATGGTGTGGTTTGGAGATCTCCTTGGCTTTCACGGTGTTGTTTAGAGATTTCCTTGGCCTTCACGGGGGTGTTTAGAGATCTCCTTGGTCTTCATTGTTATGTTTTGGTAGCTGAGGAGGCAGGAGCAAAAAAACGCATAGGCAGCCAAACACCAGAGAGGTTGGAAACTAATAGGTTGCAGACCCCTAAACTAACCGCACAACTAGAAGCAGCTGTGGGATGATCCTACGGTGCCCTAGACGCCTCGTCACAGCCGGAGAGATTAGCTATCTCTGAAGATGGAAAGAGGAAAGCTAACTGCCCCGGAGTAGAGCCCCAAAGAAATAGGAAGCCCCCAAACATATAATGGCGGTTAGACAAGATGAAAACACGAACGCAGACAGAAAATAGATTGAGCAATCGCTGGGGCCAAAACTGTCTAGATAGGACAGCAAAGGAGAGAATACTGTCTGCAACCCAGAAAAACCCTAGGAAAAACTCCAACACTTCTGAATCCAAAAATACTGAGACCACACGGTCTCGACCACCTATATCAGATCGCTGGTGTGAACACGCAGCTACCCAGCAGTAAAATTTCACAAGAACTGAGCAATTGAACAAATACAGAAAGAGAACAGAGACCAGCCCAGGCCCCCAAATGGGACCCGGCTGAACTCAAAAAGCAAGGCAGCAAAAAAACAAGGAAACTCAAACCACAGTAAAAAAAAACTGAAAGTGACTTATCTGAATGTAAGCAGGAGACTGCAGAAAAGCAAGCTGAATTCCAACCTAGACCAGGAAGAACAATTGATCACCGGCAAGGACCATGGGAGGTCAGCTCACTTATATCAGGCCAGTCAGTCCCACCTGATAACCAATCATCAGTTGCAGGTGGTGGATTTTTGCTGTTCAACATAGGTTCAATACCCTCAGCAACCACCAGAGGGAGCTTCAGCTCCGAAGTCGTCTCCAACACATTCACAACACTTCATGGTGTTGTTTGGTTAGTGGTGATTCTTGTTAATGGTATTGCCGCCTCTGTGGCCTTTCAGAAAAGGTAAGTGTATGTACTGACAGACAAGCGACATTTAGATTGCACACAGGTGGACGACCTGTCACTATGCATGGGACTCATGGGGGGGAAGTGCTTGCACCAGGGGCTTCATAGCAAAAGAGGTGAATGCAAATGCACATTTTTAGTTATTTGACCCCCTAATTTCTGCTGATATTTCTCACTTCACCAACTTAAGACTATTCAGTGCAGATCATCACACATCGGATTACACAAATTTTATACAGGTTTTAATGTAACATAATAGGTAAAAATCCAAGGGGGTGAATACTTTTGCGATCCACTGTATGTCTAGTTACAGATGCTGAGGACGCTGTGTACACGGCGGCAGGTGACTACCCCGCGCCTCTGGCGACTCACCATCCCTCTGCTGCACGTGGGAGACGGTCTGAAAGGAGGAGCCGGACACCGCGTACGCCTCCATGGTGGCGGAGGTCTTGGCCATCTGCCTCCTCAGGGACTCCGGTAATCCGCTCATCAGGAACGCTCTCCGGGCTCTGACCTGTTCCCCGTCCTGAGAGTTGTCAGACGCCTCAGAGCTGAAACAAGAGTTGTCAGGGGTTATAGGGGATTCACTGACGAGACCACAATCCACACTCCAAGTCAGACCACAGAAGAACAGTGTGCAGGAGGAGTGGAACCGGCACAGCCACGGTGCGTCCACGACGTGAGGTGGCGAGCAGCCGACAACCGCCCCACCTCAGGCAGCAGCACATATACACCACACACCGCGCCGTAAGGACAGCACCGCAGCCAAGTCCACGGCCAAATGCAGTCCAAGCTGTCCCCACACATGCTTTACACTGCATCTCTGCTCCATCACTCTCCCCGCATATTACCACCAGTACACACGGGTTATAACTGTAGAGAAGACGCGTCCCCAGATGGGAGGGATGAGGGGTCCACCCCCAAGATGGGAGGGTAAGGGGCGGAGGGTCACCCCCCAGACAGGAGGGATGAGGCGTCCACCCCACAACGGGAGGGATAGCAACAGAGGGTTACCTCCCAGACGGGAGGGATGAGGGGTCCCCCCCCAAGACGGGAGGGATAGGAGCAGAGGTTTACCTCCCAGACGGGAGGGATGAGGGGTCCACCCCCAAGACGGGAGGGATAGGAGCAGAGGGTCACCTCCCAGACGGAAGGGATAGGAGCGGAGGGTTACCTCCCAGACGGGAGGGATGAGGGGTCCACCCCAAGATGGAAGGGATTGGGGGGAGGGTCATCTTCCAGATGGGAAGGATAGGGGCGGAGGGTCACCTCCCAGATGGGAGAGAAAGGGGCGGAGGGTCACCTCCTAGATGGGAAGGATTGAAGCAGGGGGGTCACATCCCAGATGAGAGGGATAGGGGCGGGCGTCCACCTGCTGTTGATCAGAGCATGGCTGTACCGGACGCACCCCCCACCACTCCTCACCCGCGGCACAGCACCCTCACACCCCGTGTCTGTGCCACGTACCTGTCCTCGGTGACGACGGATCCTCTCTCCACCTTCTTCTTGGCTTCTCTCTTTGAACCTTCCATAAAACACAACAACGTTAATTTTCATGACGTGATCTGCATAAATCCTGTGGGAGGGCCCCCGCCACCCAGCGATCACCCCGGAGGGCCCCCGCCACCCAGCGCTCACCCCGGAGGGCCTCCGCCATCCAGCGCTCACCCCGGAGGGCTCCCGACACCCAGCGCTCACCTCGGAGAACCCCCGCCACCCAGCGCTCACCCCGGAGGGCCTCCGCCACCCAGCGCTCACCCCGGAGGGCCCCCGCCACCCAGCGCTCACCCCGGAGGGCCCCGCCACCCAGCGCTCACCCCGGAGGGCCCCCGCCACCCAGCGCTCACCCCGGAGGGCCCCCGCCACCCAGCGCTCACCCGGAGGGCCCCGCCACCCAGCGCTCACCCCGGAGGGCCCCCGCCACCCAGCGCTCACCCCGGAGTGCCCTCACCACCCAGCGCTCACCCCGGAGGGCCCCCGCCACCCAGCGCTCGCCCAGGAGGGCCCACGCCACCCAGCGCTCGAGCCGGAGGGCCCCCGCCACCCAGCGCTCGCCCCGGAGGGCCTCCGCCACACAGCACTCGGCAGTGACCGCTCACTACACACGTCACCGGCAGTGGGCGCTCGCTATACGGCTAGTCACTGGCAGTGGGCGCTCGCTATACGGCATGTCACCGGCAGTAGGCGCTCGCTATATGGCTCGTTACCGTTACCGGCAGTGGGCGCTCGCTATATGGCACGTCACTGGCAGTGGGCGCTCGCTATATGGCTCGTTACCAGCAGTGACCGCTCGCTATACGGCTCGTTACCGGCAGTGGGCGCTCGCTATACGGCACGTCACCAGCAGTGGGCGCTCGCTATACAGCTTGTTACCGGCAGTGATTATCTTCGTCTTCACTTTCTTCCCCAGAACATCATTTAGACTCCGGAGATTTGTCGTCTTTTCCTCGTTTTCTCGGCTTTTGCAGAAATCCTGCAAGAAGAAAGACAGAAATAAGAACAAAGAGGCCAAGTCCCAGCACAAGCTCTGTGCAGGGGTCTCCTGTACGTACAGGACAGGTGAGGGGCTGCGGTGTATTGTGCGAGGTGAGGGTGTGGTACAGCAGGGGGAGCAAGGGATATCTGCAGGGCGAGGGTGTGAGGGTACCTGCGAGGCGAGGCTACCTGCGGGGCGAGGGTACCTGCGGGGCGAGGGTACCTGCGGGGCGAGGGTACCTGCGGGGCAAGGGTGTGAGGGTACCTGCGAGACGAGGGTACATGCGGGGCGAGGGTACCTGCGGCGCGAGGGTGTGAGGGTACTTGCGAGGCGAGGGTACTTGCGAGGCGAGGGTACCGCGGGGCGAGGGTACCTGCGGGGCGAGGGTACCTGCGGGGCGAGGGTACCTGTGGGGCGAAGGTACCTGTGGGGCGAGGGTACCTACGGGGTGAGGGTACCTGCGGGGTGAGGGTACCTGCGGGGTGAGGGTACCTGCGGGGCGAGGGTGTGAGGGTACCTGCGGGACGAGGGTGTGAGGGTAACTGCGAGGCGAGGGTACCTGCGAGGCGAGGGTACCTGCAAGGCGAGGGTACCTGCGGGGCGAGGGTACCTGCGGGGCGAGGGTACCTGCGGGGCGAGGGTACCTGCGGGGCGAAGGTACCTGCGGGGCGAAGGTACCTGCGGGGCGAGGGTACCTGCGGGGCGAAGGTACCTGCGGGGCGAAGGTACCTGCGGGGCGAGGGTACCTGCGGGGCGAGGGTACCTGCGGGGCGAGGGTGTGAGGGTACCTGAGAGGCGAGGGTACCTGCAGGGCGAGGGTACCTGCGGGGCGAGGGTACCTGCAGGGCGAGGGTACCTGCGGGGTGGGGACGTGGCTCTTCTGACGTGTGGACCTCCTCTGTGGGGTCTCCGCTTTCACCAGGCCTTGCTGGATGGCCTTGGCCTTCTCCAGAATCTGCTTCACTTTACTGATTTTCTTGCTGCTTTGTGGAACCTGCGGAAGAGACATCAGCGGATGAGACGTCGCCCCCCAGGCACCGGCCCACCAGACCTGTCGGTGAAGGATCGGCCCCATCACCTCATGTATAACACCTAAGCTAACCTTTCTACATCCCGGCGTGGAGACGTCTGCGTCCGAGTCGCCCCTCCAGGAGTTATTCCTACGTAGTCGCGTGAATCTCATTCTGAAAAGCAAAACGGGCGACATGTATGCACCACGTGCGGTATTATACAGCTGACACCGGGCACAACTCACTAACCACAGCGGACGGTTGACCGCAGGCAGAACACGGCGGCTCATCGGGGGCCTCATCCCATTTATTAGAGGCAACCGATAAAAACAGCAAGTCACAAGCCTTCCTTGTAAGTACCCGGCGACTGTCCCCCGCCTGCATGTACCAGTGACCGTCAACGGCCTGCATGTACTGGGCAACCATCCCACGTACGGGGCTTGCATGTACTCGGTGACCGTCCCCCGCACGGCGCATGTATGTACCCGGTGACCGTCCCCCGCATGTACCCGGTGACCGTCCCCCGCACGGCGCCTGCATGTACCCGGTGACCGTCCCCCGTACTGCGCCTGCATGTACCCGGTGACTGTCCCCTACGGCGTCTGCATGTACCTGGTGACCGTCCCCCGTATGGGGCCTGCATGTACCCAGTGACCGTCCCCCGTATGGGGCCTGTATGTACCGGTGACCGTCCCCCGCACGGTGCCTGCATGTACCGGTGACCATCCCCAATACGGCGCCTGCATGTACCCGGTGACCGTCCCCCGCACGGTGCATGCATGTACCCGGTGACTGTTCCCCGGTGACCATCCCCCCGCATGCCGCCTGTATGTACCCGGTGATCGTCCCCCGTAGGGGCCTGCATGTACACGATGGCCATCCCCCGCATGCCGCCTGCATGTACCCGGTGACCGTCCCTCGTACAGCGCCTGTATGTACCCGGTGACTGTCCCCGGCCTGTATGTACCCGGTGACCATCCCCGCATGTCGCCGGTATGTACCCGGTGGCACAAATGACGGTACTGGCAGGCGGCTGTGAGAGGACACATCTCTTGAGAGCTACGGCGGACGGTGGCTACCTGATTGGGGACTCGGTGTCAGAAGGCACAGTGATGACTTCGGCTTTATAAATGTCGGTGTTTTGGCGGGTGGTCTGCATTTTTGGGGTGGACATCAGCAGGGAACTTCCTGTCCTCTCCGGTGATTGGCTGGAGGGACTGGACAACTGTCTCCTCAGACTTCTCCGTAATACAGGGCTGGGGCGCATCGGTGACATCGGCTCCTCCTCTTCTGGAGGGGATTTGGGGGTCTCTGATCTCGGGGTAGACGCCTGTTTCTTTACTTTCTGTGTCTTATCTGGCTCATCAGCTTTGTCTGGGTGCCGCTCCTTTGATGATCTGGGGGTCCCTACATTCTTCCTTTGCAATCTCTGCACCTTTTCCGGCTCCTCAGCTTTGTCTGGGGGCCGCTCCTTTGATGATCTGGGGGTCCCTACATTCTTCCTTTGCAATCTCTGCACCTTCACCCGGGTCCTCAGCTTTGTCTGGGGGCCGCTCCTTAGATGATCTGGGGGTCCCTATCTTCTTCCTTTGCAATCTCTGCACCTTCTCCGGCTCCTGTGCTTTGTCTGGGGGACGCTCCTTTGATGATCTGGGGGTCCGTACCTTCTTTTCTAATCTCGTCACCTTTCTGGCTCCTCGGCATTATCCGAGGGCAGCTCCTTTAATTTGGGGGTCTCTGCATTTGGTGCAGATGGCAGATTGTTCCTCCTCCTCTTGAGCTTCTGCACCTTGTCTGGCATGTCAGCCTTGCTCTCCTTAGTCAAAGCTTTGTCCAGCGGTTGCTCCTCAGCTTCCAGTTTAGGGGGGTCCTTCATGCCGTCGCTGGGCTCTTTTTTCCTTGCGGGGGTCTTCTTGGTGCTGGCTTTTGCAGCGTCGCCCGCTTGTCGGAAGGCTTTCATGAATTGCTGCCTTTCTGCCTGAGTGGACCTCTGCCTTGCGGACTCCCCGACTTCAACGTCAATGACAGCCAGCTCCAGGTCGTCTTCCAGGATGACCACGTTGGACTTTCTCTTAGGGACCACCGGGCCGATCTGATCAGAATCTGGGGAAGGGGTGTCCGCTCTTTTTTTATCTGCTCTGTTCTTTCTGAAGATGGAGGCAATTTTTGCAACGTTTTGTGAATGTTGAGGCGGCGAGAGGTGAACCTGCGCCTGGACAGTCACAGTTTTTGGAGAGGGCAGCTGCTCAGCCAGGTCGGAGGGTCAATCAGACTGGGAGCAGATATGGACTTGTCATTCCCACCTTGGATCTTCATGAAATCTTTGAAAGATATAGTTGGGGTTCGGTGGGAGGATTTGTCCCCCAGAAGAGCCAGGCTGGAGTCAGGCGCGGAAGTCTGGCCTCTGATGAGACAGTGGAGGTTCCTGAAGACAGCTGTTCCTTGGGGTCAGTAATCGGAGCCTCCTCATTGTTCTGCTCGGTCTCCACCCCGGGCCCCCTCAGGACTCGCCTTCTCTGGGTTCTTGTGGTGCCCCAGCAGTGAACATTTCGGACTGAAACACAACATCATCATCATCGCCACGGCCCAGGTCCCCGGTCTGACTACAGATCTCCGCTAGTAACGCTGCCGTGTCGCTACCCATAATCCGCTGTTTGCCGGCTTCCTCCCGCCGCTGTCATCACAGGCCGGCGCTAGGTCCCGAGCCTCTGACTAGTCTGTGCCTTCCTGGCTTCGCAGTCCTACCGGCGGGTTTGGGGGAGCCGGTGAGCGTGGTAGATGGAGACCCCCTGCTTCTTTCCCCAGAGACGGGGCTGGAGGTCTGTTTTTTCGGGGTGCGTTCCTTGCTGGAACTGGGGAGCATCTGATGAAGTAGTCGGCGATGTTGCTGTGTTTGGGGGACAGCAGCCCCGCTCACCAGACTTGGACACTGGTGAGAAGTAATTAGTGATGGTTTTACCCGGAGGGTCCTCATCTTTCCGCTGCTTCTTACCAGTCTGTAAAAGTAACAAAAAACTGTATCAGGGGGCCACAACACCACCACCGGGGAGGTGTGCGGGGTCCACAACAGAGGGGAAGGGACTGGGCCAAACAACAACACCAGAGAGAGGAGCACAGGGGCAGCAACAACACCGGGGAGAGGAGAGCAGGGGCAGCAACAAAACCGGGGAGAGGAGAGCAGGGGCAGCAACAACACCGGGGAGAGGAGAGGAGGGGCAGCAACAACACGGGGAGAGGAGAGCAGGGGCAGCAACAACACCGGGGAGAGGAGAGCAGGGCAGCAACAACACCGGGGAGAGGAGAGCAGGGGCAGCAACAACACGGGGGAGAGGAGAGCAGGGGCAGCAACAACACGGGGGAGAGG
>JARQOD010000375.1:114021-160751 GCA_033576555.1 Oophaga sylvatica
AAAAGGTACAGTGCTTACAGTAAAAGGGTATAAAAATGGAAATAAAAAGTGACATACAAATATGCAAAAGTTATAAAAAGAAAGGGAGAAATGTACAAAATATCTAAACTTTGCATCTGGTATTTCTCCCTGAGGGAAGATGAATATGAAATGGATCGCACCAGCTTGGCTGTCCCTCAATCTGTGAACCACTTTTTTTGTGGAAGGCCTAATTTATAGGTTTAGCCTGAGATCAGATTTCTAGACCAGCCTCTCATGTTAAAGGGAATCTGTCACCCCATTTTTCGACCATCAGCTGTGGCCACCACAATCAGGGCTTATCTTACATTCTGTAATGCTGTAGATAAGCCCCCGATGTCACCTGAAAGAGAGAAAAAACGAATTAGATTATACTCACCCAGGGGCGGTCTGCCATCCGGTCCGGCGCCTCCCATCTTCGAGCGAAGCCTCCTCTCTCAGCTTCACGTCGCGGCGCAGGCGCACTGCTCTGCCCTGGTGAGGGTAAGCAAGTACTGCAGTGCGCAGGCACTGGGAAAGGTCAGAAGGTCCGCGCACTGCAGTACTCTGCTCTGCTCTGCCCTCACCAGGCAGATCATTGCGCCTGTGCAGGAGCCGCGAAGGGACGCAAAGAAGAGGCCAGCTTCGCTACAAGAGGGAGGCGCCGAACCGGACCGCAACGCCCATCGGACCGGATGGCGGACCGCCCCTGGGTGAGTATAATATAACTCGTTTTTTCTTCTCTTTCAGGTGACATTGGGGGCTTATCTATAGCATTACAAAATGCTGTAGATAAGCCCCTAATGGCCGTGGCCGTATCTCATAGTCCAAAAATGGGGTGACAGATTCCCTTTAATATTCTAATTCCTGGTTTGTGACTGAACCATGGCTACTTTACCAATGAATACATTATTTTCTAAAGGTTTCCTGTCTTAGCTTTTCTTTCCCATAGTACATTATTATTCGTTTTTATAGCGCCATTTAGTCCATGGCACTTTACATGTGATAAGGGGCATACAAAGACAAATACAATAAACATGAGCAGTACAAGGCAAACTCAAGTACAAAAGGAGAGAGGACCCTGCCCGCGAGGGCTCACATCTACAGGGGATGGGTGAGGATATACTAGGAAAGGGTAGAGCTGGTCATGCGGCGGTTCAGTAGACTGGGGATCACTGCAGTTGTAGGCTTTCCGGAAGAGGGGTCTTCAGGTTCCTTTTGAAGGTTTCCGTGGTAGGCGAATGTCTGATGTGTTGGGGTAGAGAATTCCACAGTATGGGGGAAGCACGGGAGAAGTCTTGTATGAGGTTATGGGAAGAAGAGATAAGAGGGGAGTAGAGAAGGAGATCTTCAGAGGATCGAAGGTTGAGTGTAGGTAAATACCAGGAGACCATGTCACAGATGTATGGAGGAGACAGGTTGTGGATGGCTTTGTATGTCATAGTTGGGATTTTGAACTGGAGCCTCTGGACAATAGGAAGCCAGTGAAGGGCTTGGCAGAGAGGAGAGGCTGTGGAATAGCTGGGACACAGGTGGCTTAGTTGGGCAGAGTTTAGGATAGATTGGAGTGGTGCCAGAGTGCTAGAGGGGAGGCCAGAGAGTAGGAGATTGCAATAGTTGAGGTGGGAGATGATGAGGGTGTGCACGAGTGTTTTTTGCAGTTTCTTGGTAAAGAAATGTACATATCCAGGAAATATTATTGAGTTGGAGTTGGCAGGAGGAGGCAAGGGATTGGATATGTGGCTTGAAAGAGAGAGAAGAGTCGAGATCACCACAAGGCACTGAGCATGCGGGACTGGGGAAAGTGAGCGGCCATTGATGGTGATAGAATCATAGAATCATAGAATGGTAGAGTTGGAAGGGACCTCCTGGGTCATCTGGTCCAACCCCCTGCTCAAAGCAGGATTCTCTAAATCATCCCAGACAGATGTCTATCCAGCCTCTGTTTGAAGACTTCCATTGAAGGAGAACTCACCACCTCTTGTGGCAGCCTGTTCCACTCATTGATCACCCTAACTGATGGATAGGTCTGGTGGAGAAATAGAGTGAGATGGGGGAAAATGATGAATTCTGTTTTGTCCATATTCAGTTTTAGAAAGCGAGCAGAAAAGAAAGATGAAATAGTGGACAGACATTGGGATTTTGTTCAGTAAGGAGGTGATGTCAGGTCCAGATAGGTAGATCTGCGTGTCATCGGCGTAGAGATGATACTGCAAACCGTGGATTCTATGAGCTGTCCCAGGCCGAAGTTTAGATGGAGAAGAGTAGGGGTCCTAGAACTGAGCCTTGAGGAACACCAACAGATGGGGCGAGGTGAGGAGGTGGTGTGGGAGAGGGAGACACTGAATATTCGTTCGGTCTGTTAGGTATGATGAGATCCAGGTTAGAGCTAAATCTGTGATGCCAAGAGATGACAGACTCTGTAGCAGGAGGGAATGGTCCACAGTGTCAAGGGCAGAAGACAGGTCCAAGAGGAGGAGGACAGAGTAGTGTCGCTTGCTCTTGGCGGTTAGTAGGTCATTGGTGACTTTAGTTAAGGCGGTTTCAGTTGAGAGATACGGTCGGAAGCCAGCTTGTAACAGGTCAAAGAGGGAGCAGGAGGAGAGGTGGGAGGACAGTTCAAGATGGAGATGCTGTTCCAGTAGTTTTGAGGCATAAGGGAGAAGTGATATTGGTCGATAGCTAGACACAGAGGATGGGTCAAGGGAGGGCTTTTTGAGAATGGGTGCGATTGAGGCATGTTTGAAGGATGAGGGGAAGACACCATTTGTAAGTGAAAGATTGAAGAGATGTGTTAGGGTTGGGAGGAAGACTGGTGAGGTTAGGGATGGTGTGGGACGGGAGCAGGTCAAGCGCGCAAGTGGTGAGGTGTGATCCTGATAGAAGGGTGGAGAGCTGATCTTCTGTCATGATGGAGAAGCTGGTTTTGGAAGAACAGGGCTGAGCAGTTAAGAGGAGGTCAGTGAGGGCTGCGGGCCAAAGCTTTCTCTGATGTTATCGATCTGCTGCTTAAAGAAAGAGGCAAAGTCTTCAGCAGAAATGAGAGGAGAGGGGGAGGTGCTGGGGACGGAGTAGAGAATTGAAAGTGTTGAAAAGCTGTTTAGGGTTGTGAGACAGGGAGGATATGAGAGATGCGAAGTAAGTTTGTTTTGCGGCAGTGAGCATGGACTTGAAGCTGGCGATGGACTGCTTGTATGCGAAAAAGTGCTCGGTAGAACGGATCTCTTCCATCTTCGCTCAGCAACCCTGGAAGCCCGTCTCAGTTCTGTGGTCAGGCCGGTCAGCCAGGGCTGTCTGTTGATAGTATGAGCTTTGCTGTGCATGAGGGGGGGGCCGAATCAAGTGTTGCTGTTATCATGGTGTAATAAAAAGTGGCAGCAGCATCTGTGTCATGTAAGGAAGCTATGTCTGTAAGAGGGAGGAGGGACTCAGAGAGTGAATGAAAATTGAGGTGTCTGACATTTCTATGAGGGTGAGGTGAGTTTGGAGTGGGGGTTGCGTACTAGGAGAGGGAAGAGAATGTCAGTAGGTTGTGGTCAGACAGGGGGAGCGGTGAGTTAGTGAGATTAGTGAGGGAACAGAGGCGGGTGAAGACAAGATCCAGCGTGTGGCCATCTTTGTGAATGGACATGGAGGACCATTGAGTGAGGCCAAAGGTGGCAGTCAGTGATAAAAGTTTACAGGCTGCTGAGGTGGAATTGTCGATTGGGATGTTGAAGTCACCCATGATGATAGTGGGGAAGTCAGCAGAAAGGAAATGAAGTAGCCAGGTGGTGAAGTGGTCGAGGAAGGTGGAGATGGCTAGTTCTGGGGGGCAGTAGATGACAGCCAGCTGGAGGTTGGAGGGGGAGTAGATGCGGACGGAGTGCACCTCCAACAAGGGAAGAGTAGCGGAAGGTTGTAGCGGAATTGGGGTAAAGGAGCAGGTATTGGACAGGAGCAAGCCAACTCCTCCACCTCGTTTGTTGCTGAGGCGAGGGGTTTGAGAGAGATTGAATCCGCCATAAGTGCAGCTGGAGAGGCTGAGTCAGAGGGGGTGAGCCAGGTTTCAGTGATGCCAAAGAAGGTGATGACAGTTTGTTGCAGACAGATCGTGCCTTCCATAGTGCTCCAGGTAGGGGAACCGGGGGAGTGGGGACTGGGTGAATGGGTATGGGGTTATCATGGTTGTGAAAACTTGTAGAGGATTGTGGCAGGGTGTTAGAAATGAGTGTGGGGATGTGTTGAGGAGGGCCAGGATTTGGGGATACGTCACCAGCAATGAGGAGTAGCAGACAGAGATTTACAAGGTGGGAGCAGGATAGGACATGATGTGGCCGTGTGTGTCTGGAGAAAAAATATATGTGGAGGAACAGTTGTGAGGAGGTGAGATGGCTGGGGAGGATGGAGGGGGAAAGGACTACTTCCTTACTAGGTGGGGGGATTACAGGAGATAGTAAGAAATGAAGTATTATGGGAATGAAAGTGAAAAGATACAGAAACATTGCAGTGGTTTTCTACTTCAAAATATTGGACTTAAAAGATGTACTTTGAAAGATGCAACTGGAAGGATGAATGGATCAGACTAACGTCTGGATCAGACGTATGGGTCTGAATATATCTTCAGCTAAGGACAATCAGGTGTGAGTGGTGAGGTGGATGGAAATGGTCAAACCAGATGCACAGAGTTAGACAAAGGTCATAAAAGAGAGGGACGGTTTGGAGTGACCACTCAAAGGTATGCTAGAATAATAAATCAAGAGGAGTGAAACAGATCATGGCAAAATAACTGATAGGTAAGAAAAGCATACCAGAGAGAGATTGCATGCAATTCACATAGAAATTGTCAGGCTGCAAATAGGTCCCATTTGGCATCAGAGGTGTGAAATGTTTCCAGTTCTGAGTCTTTCCAGGAAGCACCCTGGGGTACGAGACCAGGTAAACTGCCTTTTCTCAGGATGACATATATTATCACCTTTGTGAGAGCTGCAGCCTAAGGACAGATGCTAGTTAACTGCCGGCCATACATCGCCTACAAATACATATTTCCACTACACCTCCCTCCTTATGAACGTGCATGGGGTTGACTTACAGGTCAGCTCCCGAGTGCGTATCTGGTTCCGCCACTCCTTGACGAGATAAGCAACGGCAAAACCAGTGTCCACATGGTGAGTGGCTAAGGCCTCTTTCACACTTCAGTCATGCGACATCAGTCACAATCCGCCAAAGTGTGAAAAAAGCGGATCCGCCAATTTTTTTTGGCGGATCCGCTTTTTTCCCATTGACTTGCATTAGTGGCAGATTTTGACGGATGGTCGTCCGTTTGATCGGTTTTTTACGGATCCGCCATAAATTTGGCGTTCGCCATTTTTGGAAAACGTTCAATGCAACGTTTTTTGTGTGCATCAAAATGGCAGACTATGGCGGATCCGCAGCGTCCGCCATTTTTTATAGTGGTCGCCTATGGGCGGCGGATCCGCGTGCATCTGTTTTTGACGGAATCCGCCAGCGGATCCGTTGCTCCCATAGAAAATACATACAAAATGCTGAGAACACTGTCCGGGGTCTCTCTCTCTCCTCCGTGCCAGACATGCAAACCTGCATTTTCCGGGTTGAAAAGTTCATGGCGGATCAGTCAAAAAATTGATCCGTTTTTCACCTTTTCTGGCAGATCCATTATTTTCACACTTTGGTGGATTTTAACTGACGCCAAACGACTGAAGTGTGAAAGAGGCCTAAGTGAGTCCTCCCAGGTTTCCCTGTGAAGACTTCTGTGAAGTCGCTGAGCACCCCCATCAGCTCAGACCTCTGACTGTGGGATAGCTCAGGGTTAACCTCCGCTGACTCCAGGGACTCCATATACTGAGTCCCAGCCTCCACATCTAGCAACAGATCAACCTCTCCTTCTTCAGGCAGGCTACAGACAGGTAACACACACGCTTCCCTCTCATGATGAGCCTTCAGCATATTTACATGGAATACCTTCTGACGCTTTGCATGCTCATCTAGTGTCACCACATAGGTAACATCATTTAGCCGCTTGTGTACAGTGTATGGTCCCTCCCATGCGGCCTGTAGTTTATTCTGTAACATAGGGACCAACACCCAGACCTTCTGCCCCTCCTCGTAGGCCCTCAGTCTGGCATTACAGTCCTACCAGACCTGCCCCTCCTCGTAGGCCCTCAGTCTGGCATTATGGTCGTACCAGACCTTCTGCCCCTCCTCGTAGGCCCTCAGTCTGGCATTGCGGTCGTACCAGGCCTTCTGCCCCTCCTCGTAGGCCCTCAGTCTGGCATTACGGTCGTACCAGACCTTCTGCCCCTTCTCGTAGGCCCTCAGTCTGGCATTACGGTCGTACAAGACCTTCTGCCCCTTCACGTAGGCCCTCAGTCTGGCATTGCGGTCGTACCAGACCTTCTGCCCCTCATCGTAGGCCCTCAGTCTGGCATTACGGTCGTACCAGACCTTCTGCCTCTCCTCGTAGGCCCTCAGTCTGGCATTATGGTTGTACCAGACCTTTTGCCCCTCCTCGTAGGCCCTCAGTCTGGCTTTGCGGTCGTACTAGACCTTCTGCCCCTCCTCGTAGGCCCTCAGTCTGGCATTACGGTCGTACCAGACCTTCTGACCCTCCTCGTAGACCCTCAGTCTGGCATGACGGTTGTACAAGACCTTCTGCCTCTCCTCGTTGGCCCTCAGTCTGGCATTACGGTCGTACCAGACCTTCTGGTTGATTTGGGCCTGGGTCACGTTCTCATGGGCCAGGTTGCTCAGTTTTTGCATTCTTTCTCTGAGTCGCAGTACATAGTCAACCACCAAGACGCCCATTGTTTTGGGGTTGCCCTCCCAACACGTCCTTAATCAAATCAAGTGGCCTCTGACCCTTCTCCCATAAACCAGTTCAAAGGGGGAGAATCCTGTAGCCCCCTGGGGTACCTCTCTGTACGCAGACAACAGATGGGGAGGTACCGCTCCCAGTCTATTTCTTCAGTCTCCACCAGTATTTTCAGCATTTGTTTTGATGTCCCGTTAAAACGCTCGCAGAGTCCATTGTTTGGGGATAATAGACGCTGGTCACAAAATGCTGCACTTGTATTTTTCCACAGAGGCTTTCCATCAGATCGCACATGAATTGGGTTCCCTGATCGGTTAACATTTCCCTGGGGAAACCCACACGAGAGAAAACAGTCAGTAAAGCATCCGCCACTTTGCTTGTCAGGATCGCTGGTGTGTCGCTACATGATCGCTGCTGAGCTGCCAAACAGGCAGCTCAGGCAGCGATCAGCACAGCGACTATGCGGGTAACAAGCGAAGCAGTGTACGCTAGATACCAGCGCCCTGGTGCAGGGAGCTGGTAACCAAGGTACACATCGGGTTTCTAGGCACCGCGCGGCGCTTAGAAACCCGCTGTGTACCTTGGTTACCAGCTGATCGCTGGTCTCCCGCCTGTCACATGCAGCGATGCGTGCCTGTCAGCGGGAGACCAGCAATCAAAAAAATGTCCAGGACATTCAGCGACGATCAGCGATACCCGGCAGGGGGGCTGATCATCACTGAATGTCACACACAGCGATGTCGCTGGGGAGATCGCTGTCGCGTCACAAAACTTGTGACTCAGCAGCGATCTCGCTAGCGATCTCGCTATGTGAGACGGCGGCTTTAGTCTTTTGTACTCCAAGGTGTTGGCCAGAGGAATTTCATGAGCAATTCTCAATAATTGTACCCTAAATGGACATCCTTTGTGTCTTCCTTATCCCACAACCCCAAACAGTTGTTCAATACTTTTAACTCCCTCCTCCGCCAACCACTGCCCCTCCAACTTCTCTAATCTCTGTTGAAGACTTGCCACACACTTCAAAAACAAGATAGACCAAACACGGCAAGTCTTTATTGCTCATCCACCACAACCCCTCTGTACACCTGACCAATGCCCAAACCCAGTAACCTTATCCACCATCACTGAAGAGGAGCTTGCACATCGTCTCTCCGACTCACACCTCACCACTTGTGCACTTTATCCTATCCCATCCCACCTCCTCCCCAACCTCACCACCACTCTTATCCCATCCCTAACCTACCTCTTCAACCTATCACTAACTTCTGGTACCTTCCCTTCTGCTTTCAAACATGCCACAATCACGCCTATCCTTAAAAAGTCAACCCTCGACCCAACTGCTATGTCCATCTATCGCCCAATATCGCTGCTCCCATTCGCTTCCAAACTCCTGGAACAGCATGTCCACGCTGAACTCTCCTCCCACCTCTCATCTAACTTGCTCTTTGACAATCTACAATCTGGTTTCCGTCCCCATCATTCCACTGAGACAGCCCTGACCAAAATTACTAACGACCTACTTAGAGCCAAAGCTAACAGACAATACTCTATACTCCTCGTTCTAGACCTGTCATAGTTGACCACTGCCTTCTACTACAGATTCTCTCCTCCTTTGGCATCAAGGACCTCACCCTATCCTGGATCTCCTCATACCTTTCCAACCGCACATTCAGCGTCTCCCACTCCCACACTACCTCCTCGTCCCACCCTCTCTCTGTTGGAGTCCCCCAAGGCTCTGTTCTAGGACCCCTACTCTTTTCAATCTATACACTTGGCCTGGGGCAACTCATAAAGTCCCATGGATTCCAGTACCACCTTTATGCCGATGACACTCAGATCTACCTCTCCCACCCAGACGTCACCTCTCTGGTGTCCAGAATCCCAAAGTGTCCATCAGCCATATCCTCCTTCTTCTTCTCCCGCTTTCTCAAACTCAATGTGGACAAATATGAACTCATCATCTTTCCCCCATCTCACAGATCTTCCTTACCCGACCTATCTATAACAATTAACGACATGACGCTTTCTCCCGTACTGGAGGTCCGCTGCCTCGGAGTAACCCTTGACTCTGCCCTGTCCTTTAAACCGCACATCCAAGCTCTCTCCACCTCAAAAATATTTCCAGAATCTGTCCCTTCCTCAACCCTCAATCTACTAAAATGCTTGTGCACGCCCTCATCATCTCCCGCCTCGCCTACTGCAACATCCTTTTCGGTGGCCTCCCTGCTAACACCCTCGCACTTCTCCAGTCCATCCTTAACTCTGCTGCCTGACTAATTCATCTCTCTGCTCGCTACTCCTCCGCTTCTCCCCTCTGCAAATCTCTTCACTGGCTCCCATTCCCTCAGCGTATCCAGTTCAAACTACTAATACTGACCTACAAGGCCATCTATAACCTGTCTCCTCCATATATCTCTGAACTAATCTCCCGATACCTTCCCTCACGTAATCTCTGATCCTCCCAAGACCTCCTTCTCTCCTCCACACTTATTCGCTCCTCACCCAACTGCCTCCAAGACTTCTCCTGAATATCCCCCATCCTCTGGAATTCTTTGCCCCAACATGTCCCACTATCAACCACACTCGGATCCTTCAGACGGAACTGGAAAACCCATCTCTTCAGGAAAGCCTACAGACTGCAATGACCCCGCTGCCTCCTCACCATCACCGGAGCTACTGCGACCTACCAACCTGCTGTCTCCTGCCCCACCATCCTGTAGAATGTAAGCCCGCGGGGCCGGGTCCTCTCCCCTCTGTACCAGTCTGTGATTGTTAGTTTACTGTAAGTGATACCTGTAATTTGTATGTAACCCCTTCTCATGTGCAGCACCATGGAATCAATGGTGCTATATAAATAATAATAATAAGGAATGACCAGACTCTTTTCACAGTCCCAAGGTTCTGTAGTATCCATGGGGAGAGTCTCTTTATACAGTCTGCCCTGCTCCGAGTATATTCTCTTTGTCAGAAGCAGTGGGGGGTTGGTCTGCAAGACACCTGAGCTTCTCCAGACTGAGGTCTAAAGCCCCCCCGTCTCACATAGCGAGATCGCTAGCGAGATCGCTGCTAAGTCACAAGTTTTGTGACACAACAGAGATCTCCCCAGCGATCGTGCTCGAATGCCCTGGACGTTTTTTTGATCGTTGGTCTCCTGCTGGCCAGCACGCTTCGCTGCGTATGGCCAGCAGGAGAACAGCGATTAGCGAGCTGGTAACCAAGTTAAACATCGGGTTTCTAAGCGCGCGCGGCGCTCAGAAACCCGTGTGTACGTTAGATACCAGCGCGCTGCTGCAGGAAGCTGGTAACCAAGGTAAACATCGGGTTTCTAAGCGCGCGGCGCTCAGAAACCCGATGTGTACGTTAGATACCAGCGCGCTGGTGCAAGGAGTTGGTAACCAAGGTAAACATTGGCTTTCTAAGCGCGCGCGGCGCTCAGAAACCCGATGTGTACGTTAGATACCAGCGCGCTGGTGCAGGGAGCTGGTAACCAAGGTAAACATCGAGTTTCTAAGCGCCGCGCGGCGCTCAGAAACCCGATGTGTACGTTAGATACCAGCGCGCTGGTGCAGGGAGCTGGTAACCAAGGTAAACATTGGCTTTCTAAGCGCGTGGCGCTCAGAAACCCGATATGTACGTTAGATACCAGCGCGCTGGTGCAGGGAGCTGGTAACCAAGGTAAACATCGGGTTTCTAAGCGCGCGGCGCTCAGAAACCCGATGTGTACATTAGATACCAGCGCGCTGGTGCAGGGAGCTGGTAACAAAGGTAAGCATTGGCTTTCTAAGCGCGCGCGGCGCTCAGAAACCCGATGTGTACATTAGATACCAGCGCGCTGGTGCAGGGAGCTGGTAACCAAGGTAAACATCGAGTTTCTAAGCGCCGCGCGGCGCTCAGAAACCCGATGTGTACATTAGATACCAGCGCGCTGGTGCAGGGAGCTGGTAACAAAGGTAAGCATTGGCTTTCTAAGCGCGCGCGGCGCTCAGAAACCCGATGTGTACATTAGATACCAGCGCGCTGGTGCAGGGAGCTGGTAACCAAGGTAAACATCGAGTTTCTAAGCGCCGCGCGGCGCTTAGAAAGCCAATGTTTACCTTGGTTACCAGCTCCCTGCACCAGCACACTGGTATGCGGGTAACTAAGCGACGTTACCCACGTAGTCTCTGTCC
This sequence comes from Oophaga sylvatica, assembly GCA_033576555.1. NCBI lineage: Eukaryota > Metazoa > Chordata > Amphibia > Anura > Dendrobatidae > Oophaga > Oophaga sylvatica. Next base: position 124,999 of record JARQOD010000375.1, read on the forward strand.
TGATCCCTGCCGACATCTGCCTGTTTGGCAGCTCAGCAGCGATCATGTAGTGACACACCAGCGATCCTGACAAGTTCATATCGTTGTTGGGATCGCTGGTGAGTCACTATGTGTGACGGGGACTTTGTAAGGAGGCTTATTCACTGTGCAATGCTCCTCTGGGAAAATTATTATACAAATTGCTTCTTCAGAGAAAAAGAGAACTTGAACTCTATAGCGCCACTTGGATCGCTACTTTTCCAGACTGACATCTGTCCGCAGGGCCTCCTGGAAACTCTGACTTGTCAGTCTGCAGCCCCTGTCCTAGTGTGAGTGCCAGGCCCTGGTCTGAAGCTGAGTCTTCAGTGTCGTTTATCAGGGACCGTGGTGGGTCTGCCATGTGAGGAGGCTCCCGGGCCACAGTATGGCCCCCCGTTCTGGCAGTTATTATTATTTCTATAGCGCCATTGATTCCATAGTGCTGTACATGAGAAGGGGTTACATACAATTACAGATGGTCACAGTAAACTGACAATCACAGACTGATACAGAGCGGAGAGGACCCTGCTTTGCGGACTTACATTTAACAGTCCTCTCTGAGCCTCATCCTCTAATCTCTGGGGTTGAGTCTGAGCTGCAGCCTGACTCCGGGTCACAGCAGCCACATACGTACATTGCTGTGCATTGGTACATTTTCCCTCCTCGCATGGGGTCTCAGGTGGGTCAGCCATGAGAGGAGCCTCCTGGGCCACAGCATGGGCCCCCCTGGTTCTGGCAGTCCTCTCTGAGCCTCATCCTCTAATCTCTGGGTTGAGTCTGAGCCGCAGCCTGACTCCGGGTCACAGCGGCCACATACGTACATTCCTGTGCATTATTACATTTTCCCTCCTCGCATGGGGTCTCAGGTGGGTCAGCCATGAGAGGAGCCTCCTGGGCCACAGCATGGGCCCCCCCGGTTCTGGCAGTCCTCTCTGAGCCTCATCCTCTAATCTCTGGGGTTGAGTCTGAGCTGCAGCCTGACTCCGGGTCACAGCGGCCACATACGTACATTCCTGTGCATTATTACATTTTCCCTCCTCGCATGGGGTCTCAGGTGGGTCAGCCATGAGAGGAGCCTCCTGGGCCACAGTATGGCCCCTCTGCTCTGGCAGTCCTCTCTGAGACTCATCCTCTAATCTCTGGGGTTGAGTCTGAGCCGCAGCCTGACTCCGGGTCACAGCGGCCACATACGTACATTGCTGTGCATTGGTACATTTTCCCTCCTCGCATGGGGTCTCAGGTGGTCAGCCATGAGAGGAGCCTCCTGGGCCACAGCATGGGCCCCCCCGGTTCTGGCAGTCCTCTCTGAGCCTCATCCTCTAATCTCTGGGGTTGAGTCTGAGCTGCAGCCTGACTCCGGGTCACAGCGGCCACATACGTACATTCCTGTGCATTATTACATTTTCCCTCCTCGCATGGGGTCTCAGGTGGGTCAGCCATGAGAGGAGCCTCCTGGGCCACAGTATAGCCCCTCTGCTCTGGCAGTCCTCTCTGAGACTTATTTTCTAATCTCTGGGGTTGAGTCTGAGCTGCAGCCTGACTCCGGGTCACAGCGGCCACATACGTACATTCCTGTGCATTATTACATTTTCCCTCCTCGCATGGGGTCTCAGGTGGGTCAGCCATGAGAGGAGCCTCCTGGGCCACAGTATAGCCCCTCTGCTCTGGCAGTCCTCTCTGAGATTTATCCTCTAATCTCTGGGGTTGAGTCTGAGCTGCAGCCTGACTCCGGGTCACAGCGGCCACATACGTACATTCCTGTGCATTATTACATTTTCCCTCCTCGCATGGGGTCTCAGGTGGGTCAGCCATGAGAGGAGCCTCCTGGGCCACAGTATAGCCCCTCTGCTCTGGCAGTCCTCTCTGAGACTTATCCTCTAATCTCTGGGGTTGAGTCTGAGCTGCAGCCTGACTCCGGGTCACAGCGGCCACATACGTACATTCCTGTGCATTATTACATTTTCCCTCCTCGCATGGGGTCTCAGGTGGGTCAGCCATGAGAGGAGCCTCCTGGGCCACAGTATGGCCCCTCTGCTCTGGCAGTCCTCTCTGAGACTCATCCTCTAATCTCTGGGGTTGAGTCTGAGCTGTAGCCTGACTCCGGGGCACAGCGGCCACATACGTACATTCCTGTGCATTATTACATTTTCCCTCCTCGCATGGGGTCTCAGGTGGGTCAGCCATGAGAGGAGCCTCCTGGGCCACAGTATGGCCCCTCTGCTCTGGCAGTCCTCTCTGAGACTCATCCTCTAATCTCTGGGGGTGAGTCTGAGCTGCAGCCTGACTCCGGGTCACAGCGGCCACATACGTACATTCCTGTGCATTATTACATTTTCCCTCCTCGCATGGGGTCTCAGGTGGGTCAGCCATGAGAGGAGCCTCCTGGGCCACAGTATAGCCCCTCTGCTCTGGCAGTCCTCTCTGAGATTTATCCTCTAATCTCTGGGGTTGAGTCTGAGCTGCAGCCTGACTCCGGGTCACAGCGGCCACATACGTACATTCCTGTGCATTATTACATTTTCCCTCCTCGCATGGGGTCTCAGGTGGGTCAGCCATGAGAGGAGCCTCCTGGGCCACAGTATGGCCCCTCTGCTCTGGCAGTCCTCTCTGAGACTCATCCTCTAATCTCTGGGGTTGAGTCTGAGCTGCAGCCTGACTCCGGGTCACAGCGGCCACATACGTACATTCCTGTGCATTATTACAATTTCCCTCCTCGCATGGGGTCTCAGGTGGGTCAGCCATGAGAGGAGCCTCCTGGGCCACAGTATGGCCCCTCTGCTCTGGCAGTCCTCTCTGAGACTTATCCTCTAATCTCTGGGGTTGAGTCTGAGCCGCAGCCTGACTCCGGGTCACAGTGGCCACATACGTACATTGCTGTGCATTGGTACATTTTCCCTCCTCGCATGGGGTCTCAGGTGGGTCAGCCATGAGAGGAGCCTCCTGGGCCACAGTATGGCCCCCCGGTTCAGGCAGTCCTCTCTGAGCCTCATCCTCTAATCTCTGGGGGTGAGTCTGAGCCGCAGCCTGACTCCGGGTCACAGCGGCCACATACGTACATTGCTGTGCATTATTACATTTTCCCTTGCATGGGATCTCAGGTGGGTCAGCCATGAGAGGAGCCTCCTGGGCCACAGTATGGCCCCTCTGCTCTGGCAGTCCTCTCTGAGCCTCATCCTCTAATCTCTGGGGTTGAGTCTGAGCCGCAGCCTGACTCCGGGTCACAGCGGCCACATACGTACATTGCTGTGCATTATTACATTTTCCCTTGCATGGGATCTCAGGTGGGTCAGCCATGAGAGGAGCCTCCTGGGCCACAGTATGGCCCCTCTGCTCTGGCAGTCCTCTCTGAGACTCATCCTCTAATCTCTGGGGTTGAGTCTGAGCCGCAGCCTGACTCCGGGTCACAGCGGCCACATACGTACATTGCTGTGCATTGGTACATTTTCCCTCCTCGCATGGGGTCTCAGGTGGGTCAGCCATGAGGAGCCTCCTGGGCCACAGCATGGGCCCCCCTGGTTCTGGCAGTCCTCTCTGAGCCTCATCCTCTAATCTCTGGGGTTGAGTCTGAGCCGCAGCCTGACTCTGGGTCACAGCGGCCACATACGTACATTGCTGTGCATTGGTACATTTTCCCTCCTCGCATGGGGTCTCAGGTGGGTCAGCCATGAGGAGCCTCCTGGGCCACAGCATGGGCCCCCCTGGTTCTGGCAGTCCTCTCTGAGCCTCATCCTCTAATCTCTGGGGTTGAGTCTGAGCCGCAGCCTGACTCCGGGTCACAGCGGCCACATACGTACATTGCTGTGCATTGGTACATTTTCCCTCCTCGCATGGGGTCTCAGGTGGGTCAGCCATGAGAGGAGCCTCCTGGGCCACAGCATTGGCCCCCCCCTTGTTCTGGCAGTCCTCTCTGAGCCTCATCCTCTAATCTCTGGGGTTGAGTCTGAGCCGCAGCCTGACTCCGGGTCACAGCGGCCACATACGTACATTGCTGTGCATTATTACATTTTCCCTTGCATGGGATCTCTGGTGGGTCGCACTCGCTTTCTTCCACTTTCTCTGTAGCATTTATTTGTAAGGGAGGGACATAGTGTGACACCACCCACCCCAAGTCTGTGCCTAGCAACACATTGGTGGGAATAGCCTCTGATACTCCCACTTCTCCCAGTCCAGGTACACACGGGCCATGGGCACGACAGGGCTGACCCCTCCAATCTCGGCTATAGCCATAGTCTTTCCTGGTATGATATCCGCAGGGGTTACCATTTCTGGGCGCACCAGAGTCACCTCTGCTCCAGTGTCTCTGAGGCCAATGGTGACTTTATTGCCAACAGTGACAGATTGACACTTCTCATTGGTCCTCACATCAGAGCCGGCCACAAACAGGACAGCAGGTGGAGACCCAGATGGCTTTGGGGTGGTAGTTGGGCAGTTGTCCCTATCAGGGCAGACAGTGCTAACATGTCCCACTTTGTTGCAGGAGAAGCATCGGCGTGTATCGCCTAGAGCCCATATGTCAAAGTCAAGGCCCGCGGGCCAGATCCGGCCCGCAAATTGATTATCTATGGCCCCCTGGCAGGCGGGGCCCTGAGCAGGCGGGGGGGCCCACTCGCAGTCTGGCACCCCCGCGCCCGTTAGCGGAGGAGAGCGGTGTCAGCGCCGCCACTGGGCCCCCCCCGCCTGCTCAGGGCCCCGGCAGCAGCTGGCAACAATACTTACCTCTCCCGTGCCTCCGCTGCCGCAGCTCCGGGCTCCAGGGGGCGCCGGCGCTTCCTCTCATAGCCGGCCGCTGAATGACGTCATCATTCAGCGGCCGGCTGTGGCACAGAGCGCGGGGACGCTGAACAGGTAAGACGTCTCTGTGTGTGTGTCTCTGTGTGTGTATGTAGTGCGGTGCTTTGTGTGTGTATGTATGTGTGTGTGTGTGTGTATGTGTGTGTGTATGTATGTATGTGAGAGAGTGCTTGTGTGCTGTCTGTGTGTGATGATGGCAGGCATTGCTGATAATGGGGAGGCATTGATGATGGGGAGAAGATGATGATGGGCAGGCATTGCTGATAATGGGGAGGCATTGATGATGATGGGGAGAAAATGATGATAATGGGCAGGCATTGATGATGGGGAGAAGATGATGATGGGCAGACATTGATGATGATGGGGAGGAGATGATGATGGGCAGGCATTGATGATGGGGAGAAGATGATGATGGGCAGACATTGATGATGATGGGGAGGAGATGATGATGGGCAGGCATTGCTGATAATGGGGAGGCATTGATGATGATGGGGAGAAGATGATGATAATGGGCAGGCATTGATGATGATGGGGAGAAGATGATGATAATGGGCAGGCATTGATGATAATGGGCAGGCATTGATGATGATGGGGAGGAGATGATGATGATGGGCAGGCATTGATGATAATGGGGAGGCCATGATGATGATGGGGAGGCAATGATGATGATAATGGGGAGTCTTTCCACAGCGCCCTTTCCTGAGCTGTAACAGTGCAGAACGCAGTACAGCGCAGAGGAGAGCTCCATATTTTGTATGGAGCATTATATGGGGACCAGTATCCTGTATGGAGCATTATATGGGGACCAGTATCCTGTATGGAGCATTATATTGGGTCCAGTATTCTGTATGGAGCATTATATTGGGTCCAGTATTCTGTATGGAGCATTATATGGGGGGGTGACATCCTGCATGGGGTATTATATGGGTGATGAGGGGGAGACTGTGGTGCCCATAATATTGTATGGAGGACTGTACTGTCCAGTCTGTACTGTGCGCTGTGAGGATTTGGCGGTTTTTGAGCTATTGTACAATTTACAATAGATATCACTCATGTAATGGAAGAAGTGAAGTATTTGGCATTGTACTGTACCCATATTTCTCTGCTGTATCTGTGCGTCATGAATCGTGGTCTGTGTTAAAGGGGCCCACTGAGGCTCTTTCGCCCAGGGCCCATAAAAACCTGGAGCCGGCCCTGGCACCAACACTACATTTCCCACAATGCACCGGTAGCAGGGCCGGCGTCAGTCCGGCCCTCGGCTTGTAGCAAATTTTTTTTTTTGGCCCTCGGTGTGTTTGACTTTGACATCCCTGGCCTAGAGAATGTCTGTTCCCCGGGACCCCATAAGAGGTGGGCTTGTACAGCACTGGTGATCGGCCGGCAGAGGGAGATGGGTCCCCGTTTGCTTACCTCCCCTCCAGTTGAATCCCGATGGCTTCCGCACCTCAGGCATCCTGTTAGCCACATAGCAGTCAGCAATCCTTGCAGCCTGATCCGCAGCTCGTGGCTCCCGATCACACACAAATTGTCGTACATCTGTGAGAGGCAGAATTCTTGCTGGTTGGTCGGTGATCAAATACTTATTTCACACAATAAAATACAAATTATGTAACAATACTATAATGTGATGTCTGGATTTTATTTTTAGATTCCGTCTATCACAGTTTAAGTGTACCTATGATAAAAACTACAGACCTCTCCATACTTTGTAGGTGGTAAAACTGGAAAATCGGAAGCGTATCACTTACTTTCCCCAGTGTATATACCCAGGTACGGTCAGTGTCAGTTCCACAATAACAACCACTCGCTGCCACCACCAATTGTTTATACAGGCCGATAGGACACCAGTTACAGGCAGTGTATGGCTTCAGGGTGCGGTTTACAGACCAAGAGGAACAAAGCTATTAAATGTTATATATTTAATCCAAACAGATAGGCAGTGTTTATAAAAATATACAAAGATGATACAAAATGGAATCAAACAATACAATGTATACAATTACATAGAATAAAAAGGGATAACAAAAGAGAATGACAACCTGATGTCACGGAAATGGCTCCGATCTTAGCGGAGGGAGGTAATCCTTAGGGAAATGGACAGAAACAAAGAAAGCTTCACCTTCCAGGACTGACAAAATTCACAAAACCATCCTCTGCTTCTTATTAGATCAAGGTTATGTCCAAACACCTCCCCAACTTTCAGGATATCTTTGCCCCTGCATGTATTTCTATCCAGCCGCACGCTCCAGTCCGAGTGTTCATGCGAGAGACTCTGGCCTAATTCTTTGTTCTGGAGCCAAGTTCCTTTTTTCACCCACGTCCCCAAAACTCATAATTTTCTATTTTCCTGTCGGCATCATTGTATGCGGTTTTATGTGGGATAAGTTATACTTGTGAATGACATCGCTCATTCTACAGTACAAACTGATAAAAAAAGAAAAAAGCTAAGAACGGTGAAATAGTGGAAAAATTCTCAGCAACTGAACACTAGATAAGCATATGATGACTGGAGCAAGTGCTGCTCCATCTCAGCATGCGGTGACCAGAGCAAGTGCTGCTCCAGATCAGAGCGCGGTGACCAGAGCAAGTACTGCTCCAGATCAGAGCGCGGTGACCAGAGCAAGTGCTGCTCCAGATCAGAGGGCGGTGACCAGAGCAAGTGCTGCTCCAGATCAGAGGGCGGTGACCAGAGCAAGTGCTGCTCCAGATCAGAGTGCGGTGACCAGAGCAAGTGCTGCTCCATCTCAGCATGCGGTGACCAGAGCAAGTGCTGCTCCAGATCAGAGCGCCGCAGTGACCAGAGCAAGTGCTGCTCCAGATCAGAGCGCAGTGACCAGAGCAAGTCCTGCTCCAAATCAGAGCTCAGTGACCAAGCTTTGTTGCAGTTCAGCGTGCGGTGACTGAACTGCTACTTCGGCTCAGCGTGCAGTGACCAGAGCAAGTGCTGCTCCAGATCAGAGCGCAGTGACTGAAGCAAGTGCTACTCCGGCTCAGCGTGCAGTGACGAGAGCAGCACTGGTTCAGCATGCAGTGATCGGAGCAAGGGCTGCTCCTGCTCAGCTTGCAATGACCAGAGCAAGTACTGCTCCAGATCAGAGCGCGGTGACCAGAGCAAGTGCTGCTCCAGATCAGAGGGCGGTGACCAGAGCAAGTGCTGCTCCAGATCAGAGCTCGGTGACCAGAGCAAGTGCTGCTCCATCTCAGCATGCGGTGACCAGAGCAAGTGCTGCTCCAGATCAGAGCGCCGCAGTGACCAGAGCAAGTGCTGCTCCAGATCAGAGCTCGGTGACCAGAGCAAGTGCTGCTCCATCTCAGCATGCGGTGACCAGAGCAAGTGCTGCTCCAGATCAGAGCGCCGCAGTGACCAGAGCAAGTGCTGCTCCAGATCAGAGCGCAGTGACCAGAGCAAGTCCTGCTCCAAATCAGAGCTCAGTGACCAAGCTTTGTTGCAGTTCAGCGTGCGGTGACTGAACTGCTACTTCGGCTCAGCGTGCAGTGACCAGAGCAAGTGCTGCTCCAGATCAGAGCGCAGTGACTGAAGCAAGTGCTACTCCGGCTCAGCGTGCAGTGACGAGAGCAGCACTGGTTCAGCATGCAGTGATCGGAGCAAGGGCTGCTCCTGCTCAGCTTGCAATGACCAGAGCAAGTGCTGCTCCAGATCAGATTGCAGTGACCGAAGCAAGTGCTGTTCTGGCTCAGCATGCAGTGACCAGATCAAGTGCTGTTCCACCTCACCGTGCGGTGACCAGACCAAGTGCTGCTCCAGATCAGAGCGCGGTGACCAGAGCAAGTGCTGCTCCAGATCAGAGCGCGGTGACCAGAGCAAGTGCTGCTCCAGATCAGAGGGCGGTGACCAGAGCAAGTGCTGCTCCAGATCAGAGGGCGGTGACCAGAGCAAGTGCTGCTCCAGATCAGAGCGCGGTGACCAGAGCAAGTGCTGCTCCAGATCAGAGCACAGTGACCAGAGCAAGTGCTGCTCCAGATCAGAGCACAGTGACCAGAGCAAGTGCTGCTCCAGATCAGAGCGCGGTGACCAGAGCAAGTGCTGCTCCAGATCAGAGCGCGGTGACCAGAGCAAGTGCTGCTCCAGATCAGAGCGCAGTGACCAGAGCAAGTGCTGCTCCAGCTCAGCGTGCATTGGCTAGAGCAAGTGCTGCTACAGATCAGAGCGCAGTGACCGAAGCAAGTGCTGCTCCAGATCATAGCGCGGTGACCAGACCAAGTGCTGCTCCAGATCAGAGCTCGGTGACCAGAGCAAGTGCTGCTCCAGATCAGAGCGCGGTGACCAGACCAAGTGCTGCTCCAGATCAGAGCTCGGTGACCAGAGCAAGTGCTGCTCCAGATCAGAGCTCGGTGACCAGAGCAAGTGCTGCTCCAGATCAGAGCTCGGTGACCAGAGCAAGTGCTGCTCCAGATCAGAGCGCGGTGACCAGAACAAGTGCTGCTCCAGATCAGAGCGCCGCAGTGACCAGAGCAAGTGCTGCTCCAGATCAGAGCGCAGTGACCAGAGCAAGTCCTGCTCCAAATCAGAGCTCAGTGACCAAGCTTTGTTGCAGTTCAGCGTGCGGTGACTGAACTGCTACTTCGGCTCAGCGTGCAGTGACCAGAGCAAGTGCTGCTCCAGATCAGAGCGCAGTGACTGAAGCAAGTGCTACTCCGGCTCAGCGTGCAGTGACGAGAGCAGCACTGGTTCAGCATGCAGTGATCGGAGCAAGGGCTGCTCCTGCTCAGCTTGCAATGACCAGAGCAAGTGCTGCTCCAGATCAGATTGCAGTGACCGAAGCAAGTGCTGTTCTGGCTCAGCATGCAGTGACCAGAGCAAGTGCTGTTCCACCTCACCGTGCGGTGACCAGACCAAGTGCTGCTCCAGATCAGAGCACAGTGACCAGGCTTTGCTGCAGTTCAGCGTGCGGTGACCGAACTGCTGCTCCATCTCAGCGTGCAGTGACCAGAGCTAGTGCTGCTCCACCTCAGAGCGCAGTGACCGAAGCAAGTGCTGCTCCAGATGAGAGCACAGTGACCACCAGGCTTTGCTTAAGTTCAGCGTACGGTTACCAAACTGCTACTTCGGCTCAGTGTGCAGTGACCAGAGCAAGTGCTGCTCCAGATCAGAGCGCAGTGACCGGAGCAAGTGCTGCTCCGGCTCAGCTTGCAATGACCAGAGCAACTGCTGCTCCAGCTCAGCGTGCAGTGACTGGAGCAAGGGCTGCTCCAGATCAGCGTGCAGTGACAGGAGCAAGGGCTGCTCCAGCTCAGCTTGCTATGACCAGAGCAAGTGCTGCTCCAGATCAGAGCGCAGTGACCGGAGCAAGTGCTGCGCCAGCTCAGTGTGTGGTGACTAGACCAAGTGCTGCTTCAGATCAGCGTGCAGTGACAGGAGCAAGGGCTGCTCCAGCTCAGCTTGCTATGACCAGAGCAAGTGCTGCTCCAGATCAGAGCGCAGTGACCGGAGCAAGTGCTGCGCCAGCTCAGTGTGTGGTGACTAGACCAAGTGCTGCTCCAGATCAGCGTGCAGTGACAGGAGCAAGGGCTGCTCCGGCTCAGCGTGCAGTTACCAGGCATTGCTCCAGCTCAGCATATGGTGACTGGAGCAAGTGCTGCTGCAGATCAGAGCGCAGTGACCAGGCTTTGCTGTAGGTCAGCGTGCGGTGACTGAACTGCTGCTCCATCTCAGCATGCAGTGACTGGAGCAAGTGCTGCTCCAGATCAGCGTGCAGTTAGCAGGCATTGCAACCAGCTCAGCGTGCAGTGACCAGGCATTGCTCCAGCTCAGCGTGCAGTGACCAGGCATTGCTCCAGCTCAGCGTGCAGTGACCAGGCATTGCTCCAGCTGAGCGTGCAGTGACCAGGCATTGCTCCAGCTGAGCGTGCAGTGACCAGGCATTGCTCCAGCTGAGCGTGTGCCACAAAAAGGGAGATCTTTCAGTGTTATGGGGGAAGATTTTCAGGAAGGTTGGTTCTAGACAAAGCTCCAGGACAGGTCATCTTGATAATTTTATTTCTATAGCGCCAACATATTCCGCAGCACTGTACATTATAGAGGGGACTTTATTATTATATATATATATTATTATAGACATTACAGCATCACAATAAACAGATCAAAACAGATACCAAGAGGAATGAGGGTCCTGCTGCTCACAGCTACAATCTATGAGGAAAAGGGAGACATGGAAGGTGGATGGTAACAATTGCTTTCATTGTTCGGACCGGCCATAGTGTAAGAATCGGGTGTTCATGTAATGCTGCATGAACCGGTTATCAGTATGTAACAGTACAGACACAGAGGACTATTAAATGCATAAAGCGGGTGAGAACATGATGCGAGGAACCTGATTATGGTGAGAATTTGGAATGGGCCACTCAGGGATAGTTAGGTTAATGCGTTGAGGCGGTATGCCAGTCTGAACAAATGCGTTTTTAGGGCACGCTTAACCCCTTAACCCCCAAGGGTGGTTTGCACGTTAATGACTGGGCCAATTTTTACAATTCTGACCACTGTCTCTTTATGAGGTTGTAACTCTGGAACGCTTCAACGGATCTTCACGATTCTGAGATTGTTTTCTCGTGACATATTGTACTTCATGTTAGTGGTAAAATTTCTTCCATATAACTTGCGTTTATTTTTGAAAAATACGCAAATATGGCGAAAATTTTGAAAATTTAGCAATTTTCAAACTTTGAATTTTTATTCCCTTAAAACAGAGAAATATGTAACACAAAATAGTTAAGAAATAACATTTCCCACATGTCTACTTTACATCAGCACAATTTTGGAACCAAAATTTTTTTTTGTTAGGAAATTATAAGGGTTAAAAGTTGACCAGCGATTTCTCATTTTTACAACAAAATTTACAAAGCCATTTTTTTTTAGGAACCACCTCACATTTGAAGTCACTTTCAGGGGTCTATATGGCAGAAAATACCCAAAAGTGACACCATTCTAAAAACTGTACCCCTCAAGGTACTCAAAACCACATTCAAGAAGTTTATTAACCCTTCAGGTGCTTCACAGGAGCTGAAGCAACTTGGAAGGAAAAAATGAATATTTAACTTTTTAGTCACAAAAATGATCTTTTACAAACTTTTTTTTATTTTCACAAGGGTAAAAGGAGAAAATGGACATAAAAAGTTGTTGTGCAATTTCTCCTGACTACGCCGGTACCTCTTATGTGGGAGAAAACCACTGTCTGGGCACACGGCAGAGCTCGTAAGGGAAGGAGCGACGTTTGACTTTTTCAAACCAAAATTGGCTGGAATTGAGATTGGACGCCATGTCGCATTTGGAGAGCCCCTGATACGCCTAAACAGTGGAAACCCCCACAAGTGACACCATTTTGGAAACTGGAGCCCCTAAGGAACTTATCTAGATCTGTTGTGAGCACTTTGAACCCCCAAGTGTTTCACAAAAGTTTATAATGCCTGGGTGAGAAAAAAAAAAAAACAATTTTCCACAAAAATGATCTTTTAGTCACCAATTTTTTTTTTCCAAAGGGTAACAGGAGAAATTGGACCATAAAAGTTGTTGTCCAATTTGTCCTGAGTACGCTGATACCCCATATGTGGAGGGAACCATTGTTTGGGCGCACGGCAGAGCTTGGAATGGAAGGAGCACCATTTGACTTTTTCCAACCAAAATTATTGGACACCATGTTGCACTTGGAGAGCCCCTGATGTGCCTAAACAATGGAAACCCCCCACTAGTGACCACATTTTGGAAACTAGACCTCCTAAGGAACTTATCTAGATCTGTGGTGAGCAATTTGAACCCCCCAAGTGCGTCACACAAGTTTATAACGTAGAGCCGTAAAATTAAAAAATCATATTTTTTCAACAAAAATGATCTTTTCACCCCAATTTTTATTTTCCCAAGGGTAACAAGACCCCAAAAGTTATTGTGCAATTTGTCCTGAGTTCGCTGATACCCCATATGTGGGGGTAAACCACTGTTTGGGTGCATGGCAGAGCTCGGAAGGGAAGGAGCGCCGTTTGACTTTTACAACGCAGAATTGGCTGGACACCATGTCGTGTTTGGAGAGCTCCTGATGTGCCTAAACAGTGGAAACCCCCCACAAATGACACCATTTTGGAAAAAAGACCCCCCAAGGAACTTATCTAGATGTGTTGTGAGAACATTGAACCCCCAGGTGTTTCACTAAAGTTTATAACGCCCGAGCATGAAAATAAAATCATTTTTTTTCCACAAACATGATCTTTTAGTCTCCAACTTTTTATTTACCCAAGGGTAACAGGAGAAATTAGACCCCAAAAGTTGTCCAATTTGTCCTGAGTAAGCAGATACCCCATATGTAGGGGTAAACTACTGTTTGGGCGCATGGCAGAGCTCAGAAGTGAAGACTTTTTCAACGCAGAATTGGCTGGAATTGAGATCAGATGCCATGTCACATTTGCAGAGCCCCTGCTGTGCCTAAACAGCGGAAACCCCCCAATTCTAATTCCAACCCTAACCCTAACCACAAACCTAACCCTAGTCCCAACCCTAACCACAAACCTAACCCTAACACACCCCTAACTCCAACCCTAACCCCAACACACCCCTAACCCTAGTCCCAACCCTAACCACAAACCTAACCCTAACACACCCCTAACTCCAACCCTAACCCTAACTTTAGGCGCAACCCTAACCCTAATGGGAAAATGGAAATACATTTTTTTTAATTTTATTATTTTTCCCTAAGGGGGTGATAAAGGGGTTTTGATTTACTATTTATTTGTCACGCTAAAAGACGCTTTTTATTGCAAAAAAAAGTTTTTCCATCACATTTTGAGAGCTATAATTTTTGCATATTTTGGCCCACAGTCATGTGAGGTCTTATTTTTAGCGGGACAAGGTGACATTTTTATTGGTGCCATTTTTGAGCACGTGACATTTTTTGATCGCTTTTTATTACGATTTTTGGGAGGTTAGAATGAACAAAAATCAGCAATTCATGAATTTCTTTTGGGGGAGGCGTTTATAGCGTTCTGCGTGTGGTAAAATTGATAAAGCAGTTTTATTCTTCGGGTCAGTACGATTATGGCGATACCTCATTTATATCATTTTTTTATGTTTTGCCGCTTTTATACAATAAAAACAATTTTATATAAAAAATTATTATTTTTGTATCGCTTTATTCTGCGAGCTATAACTTTTTTATTTTTTCGCTGATGATGCTTTATGACGGCTCGTTTTTTGCGGGACAAGATGACGTTTTCAGCGGTACCATGTTTATTTATATCAGTCTTTTTGATCGCGTGTTATTCCACTTTTTGTTCGGCGGTATGATGATAAAGCATTGATTTTTTGCTATTTTTTAAGGGGTTCACTAAAAGGGTTAACTAGTGGTAGTTCTATGGGGGGGTCGTTACATACCAAATATGTGTACTTTTATTGTTTTTTTTATTTACAGGAAAAAAATGAATTTATTGGGGAATATTTTTTTTTTCCTTTATTTTGGAATTTTTTTTTTTACACTTACCGTATATACTCGAGTATAAGCCGACCCCCTAATTTTGCCACAAAAAACTGGGAAAACTTACTGACTCGAGTATAAGCCTAGGGTGGAAAATGAGATTATGCCCTATATGATGCCCCCATAGATGCTCCAGATTGTGCCCCCATAGATGCTCCATAGATTGTGCTCCCATATATGCTCCATAGATTATGCCCCCATAGATGCTCCACAGATTGTGCCCCCATATATGATCCATAGATTATGCCCCCATAGATTGTGCCCCCATATATGATCCATAGATTATGCCCCCATACATTATTCCCCCATAGATAATGCCCCATAGATGCTCCACAGTATAGGCCTCAATTGCTGCTGCAACCGAAAAAAAAAAAAAAAAAAAAGGTATACTCACCTCTCATTGCTGGGGGGCCAGGTGCCGGTGTCCTGAGCAGGCGGGAACACCGGCGCGCTATGAGGGACAGGTGCCGGTGTCACCGCTCGCTCAGGGCCCCGGCACCTGAGATATTTACCTGTCACTGATGCTCGCCGCTGTCTTCCGGGTCCTCCAGCAGTCAATGATCAGGCAGAGGGCGCTGCGCACAGTAACGTCATCGTGTCCTCTGCCTGAACATCGCAGCAAGAGGACCCGAGGACACAGCAGAACGGGACAGGTAAGTATCGCTTATACTTACCCCTTCGCCGGTGCGATCTCTGCAGCCCCTGCTCTTCTCCCACGGTCCCGGCGCCAGTGTTCAGCGGTCACGTGATACCGCTGATTAAAGTCATGAATATGTGCATATTCATGACTTTAATGAGCGGTACCACTGATGGCTGAACACTGGCGCCGGGACCGTGGGAGAAGAGCAGGGGCTGCAGAGATCGCGCCGGCGAAGGGGTAAGTATACAGGACAGCTGCGCTCCCCCTCCTCCGCCGACCCCCTGGTATATGACTCATAAAACCTGGTATAAGCCGAGAAGGGGACTTTCAGCCCTAAAAAATAGGATGAAAATCTCGGCTTATATTCAAGTATATACGGTATTTTTTTTTTTTTACTTTGTCCCAGGGTGGGACATTACAGTATAGGGTCAGATCGCTGGTCTCACAGTGTGCACAGCACTCTGTGAGAATAGCGATCTCACAGGCAGTGCTGCAGGCTTCTCAGTGCCTGTTTTCAGCAGGCACTGAGGAAGCCGCCTCACTGCAGCCATCTTGGATCCAGAGTCCTGCAGGGAGCCTCCTCCCTGCGCGATGCTCCCCTGTTCCCCCGGTACACCGCGATCATGTTTGATTGCGGTGTGCCAGGGGTTAATGTGCTGTGATAAACAGCTGACACCCGGCTGCGTCAGCTGATCGCTTCGATGTACTATCCCGTCCATGGGCAGATTGTCACGGGTTTCATGAACGGGATAGTACGTCAGATGGCAGAGAGAGGTTAAAACTGTGCGGATTGGGGATTAGTCGTATTAACCTGGGTAGTGCATTCCAAAGAATTGGTGCAGCAAATGAGAAGTCTTGGAGACGTGAGGTTCTTATTGAGGATGCTAACCTCAGGTCATTAGCAGAACGGAGGGCACAGGTAGGGTTGTAGGCTGAGATGAGGGAGGAGCTGTAGGGTGGTGCTGAGCCATGGAGTACTTTGTGGGTGAGGGTGATAAGTTTATACTGGATTCTGGAGTGGATGGGTAACCAGTGTAAGGACTGGCATAAGGCAGAGGCATCGGTGTAACGATTGGTGAGGAATATGATCCTGGCTGCAGCATTCAGGACAGATTGGAGAGTTTGGTAAGAGGGAGACCGATTAGTAGAGAGTTACAATAGTCCAGACGAGAATGAATAAGAGAAACAGTAAGAGTTTTTGCAGTCGAAAGTAAGAAAAGGTCGAATTCTAGAGAAGTTTTTGAGGTGGAGATAAGAGCGTGCAAGTGATCGGATGTGGGGGGTGAATGAAAGCTTGGAATCAGGTATGACCCCAAGACAGCGGGCATGTTACTGGGGAGTAATGGTGAAACCACACACGGAAAAGCGGTTCCCCAATATAAAAGGCCACAGCGGAGCCAGCCACAGAGAGAAGAGGGCCACAGAGACCCCAGGGCGACCAGCAGAGACGGACAAGGGGCTGTAGAGTGACTGTGAGCCGGGCTCAGACAGCGCCGGCCGAGGTCCAAGAACGTTAGTCACAACGCCTCACGCCTGTGACGCTGCCGTCCGGGGCTCCTCACGCCTGTGACGCTGCCGTCCGGGGCTCCTCACGCCGGTGACGCTGCCGTCCGGGGCTCCTCACGCCGGTGACGCTGTCGTCCGGGGCTCCTCACGCCGGTGACGCTGAGGTCCAGGGCTACACCGGTGACGCTGGGGTCTGGGACTCCTGACGCCGGTTACGCTGGCGTCCGGGACTCCTCACGCCGGTGACGCTGAGGTCCAGGGCTACGCCGGTGACGCTGGAGTCCGGGGGCTCCTCTCGCCGGTGACGCTGCCGTCCAGGACTCCTCACGCTGGTGACGCTGAGGTCCAGGGCTACACCGGTGACGCTGGGGTCCGGGGCTCCTCACGCCGGTGACGCTGAGGTCCGAGACTCCTCATGCCGGTGAACCTGCCGTCCGGGGCTCCTCACGACGGTGATGCTGCCGTCCGGGGCTCCTCACGCCGGCGACGCTGAGGTCCAGGGCTACACCGGTGACGCTGGGGTCCGGGCTCCTCACGCCGGTGAAGCTGCCGTCCGGGGCTCCTCACGCCGGTGACGCTGCCGTCCGGGGCTCCTCACGCCGGTGACGCTGCCGTCCGGGGCTCCTCATGCCGGTGACGCTGTCGTCCAGGGCTACACCGGTGACGCTGGGGTCCGGGGCTCCTCACGCCGGTGATGCTGAGGTCCGGGACTCCTCACGCCGGCGACACTGAGGTCCAGGCTACGCCGGTGTTAGTTAATTCAGCATTTCTTCTCAAGGCCTTGGGAAGCTGAGGCATAGCAGAAGGGAAGATAAGAAAAGAATGTTCCTTCCTTGATAATACTCCCCCTGAGCTAAAGAGATACTCTGTGCTAGGAGCCGAAATCAGGGGCTAAAGCAAGGATGGAGTTTGGTTAAAAAAAAAAAGAAAAAACAGTATGTTACGTGCTTTAATGATAAGTTGTATTAACTGCCATATATGGTAATTCCGCTTCCTGCTTCAGGGGTGTATATAAGCCCCTTCATTAGCAATAAACTATAGAGTCTATTGACGCACACTTTGGTCTGTGTCTTATTCTCTGTGGTACCACATTCCGAGGAGGAAAGGGTTAACAAGATAACAGCGACGACACCGGTGACGCTGCCGTCCGGGCTCCTCACGCCGGCGACTCTGCCGTCCGGGGCTCCTCACGCCGGCGACGCTGCCGTCCGGGGCTCCTCACGCCGGCGACGCTGCCGTCCGGGACTCCTCACGCCGGCGACGCTGCCATCCGGGGCTCCTCACGCCTGTGACGCTGCCGTCGCGGGCTCCTCACGCCTGTGACGCTGCCGTCCGGGGCTCCTCACGCCGGTGACGCTGCCGTCCGGGGCTCCTCACGCCGGTGACGCTGTCGTCCGGGGCTCCTCACGCCGGTGACGCTGAGGTCCAGGGCTACACCGGTGACGCTGGGGTCTGGGACTCCTGACGCCGGTTACGCTGGCGTCCGGGACTCCTCACGCCGGTGACGCTGAGGTCCAGGGCTACGCCGGTGACGCTGGAGTCCGGGGGCTCCTCTCGCCGGTGACGCTGCCGTCCAGGACTCCTCACGCTGGTGACGCTGAGGTCCAGGGCTACACCGGTGACGCTGGGGTCCGGGGCTCCTCACGCCGGTGACGCTGAGGTCCGAGACTCCTCATGCCGGTGAACCTGCCGTCCGGGGCTCCTCACGACGGTGATGCTGCCGTCCGGGGCTCCTCACGCCGGCGACGCTGAGGTCCAGGGCTACACCGGTGACGCTGGGGTCCGGGGCTCCTCACGCCGGTGAAGCTGCCGTCCGGGGCTCCTCACGCCGGTGACGCTGCCGTCCGGGGCTCCTCACGCCGGTGACGCTGCCGTCCGGGGCTCCTCATGCCGGTGACGCTGTCGTCCAGGGCTACACCGGTGACGCTGGGGTCCGGGGCTCCTCACGCCGGTGATGCTGAGGTCCGGGACTCCTCACGCCGGCGACACTGAGGTCCAGGGCTACGCCGGTGTTAGTTAATTCAGCATTTCTTCTCAAGGCCTTGGAAGCTGAGGCATAGCAGAAGGGAAGATAAGAAAAGAATGTTCCTTCCTTGATAATACTCCCCCTGAGCTAAAGAGATACTCTGTGCTAGGAGCCGAAATCAGGGGCTAAAGCAAGGATGGAGTTTGGTTAAAAAAAAAAAGAAAAAACAGTATGTTACGTGCTTTAATGATAAGTTGTATTAACTGCCATATATGGTAATTCCGCTTCCTGCTTCAGGGGTGTATATAAGCCCCTTCATTAGCAATAAACTATAGAGTCTATTGACGCACACTTTGGTCTGTGTCTTATTCTCTGTGGTACCACATTCCGAGGAGGAAAGGGTTAACAAGATAACAGCGACGACACCGGTGACGCTGCCGTCCGGGGCTCCTCACGCCGGCGACTCTGCCGTCCGGGGCTCCTCACGCCGGCGACTCTGCCGTCCGGGGCTCCTCACGCCGGCGACTCTGCCGTCCGGGGCTCCTCACGCCGGCGACTCTGCCGTCCAGGGCTACGCCGGTGTTAGTTAATTCAGCATTTCTTCTCAAGGCCTTGGGAAGCTGAGGCATAGCAGAAGGGAAGATAAGAAAAGAATGTTCCTTCCTTGATAATACTCCCCCTGAGCTAAAGAGATACTCTGTGCTAGGAGCCGAAATCAGGGCTAAAGCAAGGATGGAGTTTGGTTAAAAAAAAAAAGAAAAACAGTATGTTACGTGCTTTAATGATAAGTTGTATTAACTGCCATATATGGTAATTCCGCTTCCTGCTTCAGGGGTGTATATAAGCCCCTTCATTAGCAATAAACTATAGAGTCTATTGACGCACACTTTGGTCTGTGTCTTATTCTCTCTGGTACCACATTCTGAGGAGGAAAGGGTTAACAAGATAACAGCGACGACACCGGTGACGCTGCCGTCCGGGGCTCCTCACGCCGGCGACGCTGCCGTCCGGGGCTCCTCACGCGCGGCGACTCAGCCGCGTTGCCGTCCGGGGCTCCTCACGCCGGCGACTCTCGCCGTCCGGGGCTCCTCACGCCGGCGACTCTGCCGTCCGGGGCTCCTCACGCCGGCGACGCTGCCGTCCGGGGCTCCTCACGCCGGCGACGCTGCCGTCCGGGGCTCCTCACGCCGGCGACTCTGCCGTCCGGGGCTCCTCACGCCGGCGACTCTGCCGTCCGGGGCTCCTCACGCCGGCGACTCTGCCGTCCGGGGCTCCTCACGCCGGCGACTCTGCCGTCCGGGGCTCCTCACGCCGGCGACTCTGCCGTCCGGGGCTCCTCACGCCGGCGACTCTGCCGTCCGGGGCTCCTCACGCCGGCGACTCTGCCGTCCGGGGCTCCTCACGCCGGCGACTCTGCCGTCCGGGCTCCTCACGCCGGCGACGCTGCCGTCCGGGGCTCCTCACGCCGGCGACGCTGCCGTCCGGGACTCCTCACGCCGGCGACTCTGCCGTCCGGGGCTCCTCACGCCGGCGACTCTGCCGTCCGGGGCTCCTCACGCCGGCGACTCTGCCGTCCGGGGCTCCTCACGCCGGCGACTCTGCCGTCCGGGGCTCCTCACGCCGGCGACTCTGCCGTCCGGGGCTCCTCACGCCGGCGACGCTGCCGTCCGGGGCTCCTCACGCCGGCGACCTGCCGTCCGGGCTCCTCACCGGGACTCTGCCGTCGTCCTCACGCCGGCGACGCTGCCGTCCGGGCTCCTCACGCCGGCGACTCTGCCGTCCGGGGCTCCTCACGCCGGCGACGCTGCCGTCCGGGCTCCTCACGCCGGCGACGCTGCCGTCCGGGCTCCTCACGCCGGCGACCTGCCGTCCGGGGCTCCTCACGCCGGCGACTCTGCCGTCCGGGCTCCTCACGCCGGCGACTCTGCCGTCCGGGCTCCTCACGCCGGCGACTCTGCCGTCCGGGGCTCCTCACGCCGGCGACTCTGCCGTCCGGGGCTCCTCACGCCGGGCTCGCCTCGTGGCTCCTCACGACCGGCGACTTGGCCGTCCGGGCTCCTCACGTCTGAGGCCGGCCGGACATCATGCGCGACCGGGCCCGGTCATCAGTGGCCAGCCGGATCGCCAACATATGCGTGCAAAGGCAGGTCCCCGCTGTATACCGCCTCTGCGCCGAGCTGTGCGGGGAAATGCATGGACTCACCCGAGGCAATGGCGGCTGGCAGTGGCGGTGGCCCCAGCCCTGCGCACAAGCGCTCTCTGCCTGACGTGATTTTGGCGCCATTCCCCGAGCTGTACCGAGCGCCACTGATCTGGGCGCCATATCTCACCAGATAGAGTCCCCAACTCAGCGCATCATGCGCGGATTAGCAGTTCGTCCTCAGCCATAGGAGTGCTGCTTCACGAGTGTGGGCGCCAATGCGATCCTCCTGGTCACGTGAGTCCCCTACCTCGCGCGGGAATTCGTTCGGCCCGCGCTCTCCCCGAGCCTTCGCAGTATGGTGGTGGCTGCGTTCCGCCGGCGTGGTCACGTGCAGCTTAGCGCGGGATTCTCCGAGGGGCTCTCCCTCGCTCCTCCCGGTGTTTTGTTGTGGTCCCCGCGCTCCTCTCCCCGGTGTTGTTGTGGTCCCCGCGCTCCTCTCCCCGGTGTTGTTGTGGTCCCCGCGCTCCTCTCCCCGGTGTTGTTGTGGTCCCCGCGCTCCTCTCCCCGGTGTTGTTGTGGTCCCCGCGCTCCTCTCCCCGGTGTTGTGGTCCCCGCGCTCCTCTCCCCGGTGTTGTTGTTGTTGTCCCCGCGCTCCTCTCCCCGGTGTTGTTGTTGTCCCCGCGCTCCTCTCCCCGGTGTTGCTGTTGTCCCCGCGCTCCTCTCCCCGGTGTTGCTGTTGTCCCCGCGCGTCCTCTCCCCGGTGTTGTTGTTGTGGTCCCCGCGCTCCTCTCCCCGGTGTTGTTGTTGTGGTCCCCGCGCTCCTCTCCCCGGTGTTGTTGTGGTCCCCGCGCTCCTCTCCCCGGTGTTGTTGTTCTGGCCCCCTCGCTCCTCTCCCCGGTGTTGTGGTCCCGCGCTCCTCTCCCCGGTGTTGTGGTCCCCGCGCTCCTCTCCCCGGTGTTGTTGTGGTCCCCGCGCTCCTCTCCCCGGTGTTGTTGTGGTCCCCGCGCTCCTCTCCCCGGTGTTGTTGTTGTGGTCCCCGCGCTCCTCTCCCCGGTGTTGTTGTTGTGGTCCCCGCGCTCCTCTCCCCGTTGTTGTTGTTGTGGTCCCCGCGCTCCTCTCCCCGGTGTTGTTGTTGTCCCCGCGCTCCTCTCCCCGGTGTTGTTGTTGTGGTCCCCGCGCTCCTCTCCCCGGTGTTGTGGTCCCCGCGCTCCTCTCCCCGGTGTTGTGGTCCCCGCGCTCCTCTCCCCGGTGTTGTGGTCCCCGCGCTCCTCTCCCCGGTGTTGTGGTCCCCGCGCTCCTCTCCCCGGTGTTGTTGTGGTCCCCGCGCTCCTCCTCCCCGGTGTTGTTGTTGTATCCCCCGTTCCGCTCCCTCCCCGGTGTTGTTGTTGTAGTCCCCGCGCTCCTCTCCCCGTGTGTTGTTGTTGTGTGGTCCCCGCGCTCCTCTCCCCGGTGTTGTTGTTGTAGTCCCCCGCGCTCCTCTCCCCGGTGTTCTTGTTGTGTCCCCCCGCCTCCTCTCCCGGTGTTGTTGTTGTGGTCCCCGCGCTCCTCTCCCCGGTGTTGTCCCCACGCTCCTCTCCCCGGTGTTGTTGTGGCCCCCGCGCTCCTCCCCCGGTGTTGTTGTTGTTGGTCCCCGCGCTCCTCTCCCCGGTGTTGTCCCCGCGCTCCTCTCCCCGGTGTTGTTGTGGTTCCCGCGCTCCTCTCCCTGGGGTTGTTGTTGTGTTCCCCGCGCTCCTCTCCCGTGTTGTGTTGTTGTGGTCCCCGCGCTCCTCTCCCCGGTGTTGTTGTTGTCCCCGCGCTCCTCTCCCCGGTGTTGTGGTTCCCGCGCTCCTCTCCCCGGTGTTGTTGTTGTGGTCCCCGCGCTCCTCTCCCCGGTGTGTGTTGTCTGGCCCCCGCGCTCCTCTCCCCTTTGTTCGCCTCCTCCGTGTTGTTGGTCCCGCGCTCCATCTCCCCGGTGTTGTTGTGGTCCCCGCGCTCCTCTCCCCGGTGTTGTTGTTGTGTCCCCGCGCTCCTCTCCCCGGTGTTGTTGTGTCCCCGCCTCTCCGTGTGTTGTTGTGGTCCCCCCCGCCCGCCCTCTCCCCGGTGTTGTTGTGGTCCCCGCGCTCCTCTCCCCGGTGTTGTTGTGGTCCCCGCGCTCCTCTCCCCGGTGTTGTTGTTGTCCCGCCTCCTCTCCGCGTTGTTCTCCGCGCTCCTCCCCGGTGTTGTTGTGGTCCCCGCGCTCCTCTCCCGGTGTTGTTGTGGTCCCCGCGCTCCTCTCCCCGGTGTTGTTGTGTCCCCGCGCTCCTCTCCCCGGTGTTGTTGTGGTCCCGCGCTCCTCTCCCTGTGTTGTTGTTGTGGCCCCGCGCTCCTCTCCCGGTGTTGTTGTGGTCCCGCGCTCCTCTCCCCGGTGTTGTTGTGGCCCCGCGCTCCTCCCCGGTGTTGTTGTGGCCCCGCGCTCCTCTCCCCGGTGTTGTTGTGTCCCCGCGCTCCTCTCCCCGGTGTTGTTGTGGTCCCCGCGCTCCTCTCCCCGGTGTTGTTGTTGTGGTCCCGCGCTCCTCTCCCGGTGTGTTGTTGTGTCCCCGCGCTCCTCTCCCCGGTGTTGTGTTGTGGTCCCGCGCTCCTCTCCCGGTTGTTGTGTCCCCCGCTCCTCTCCCCGGTGTTGTGTGGTCCCCGCGCTCCTCTCCCCGGTGTTGTTGTTGTGTCCCCGCGCTCCTCTCCCCGTGTTGTTGTTGTGGCCCCGCGCTCCTCTCCCCGTGTGTTGTGGTCCCGCGCTCCTCTCCCGGTGTTGTTGTGGTCCCCGCGCTCTCTCCCCGTGTTGTTGTTGTGGTCCCCGCGCTCCTCTCCCGTGTTGTTGTTGTCCCCGCGCTCCTCTCCCCGGTGTTGTTGTGGTCCCCGCCTCCTCTCCCCGGTGTTGTTGTGTGGTCCCCGCGCTCCTTCCCCGTGTTGTTGTGGTCCCCGCGCTCCTCTCCCCGGTGTTGTTGTGTGTCCCCGCGCTCCTCTCCCCGGTGTGTTGTTGTGTCCCCGCGCTCCTCTCCCCGGTGTTGTTGTGTCCCCGCGCTCCTCTCCCCGTGTTGTTGTGGTCCCCCGCTCTCCTCTCCCGGTGTTGTGTCCCCGCGCTCCTCTCCCCGGTGTTGTTGTGGCCCCGCCGCTCCTCCCGTGTTGTGTGGCCCCGCTCCTCTCCCTGTTGTTGTGGTCCCCGCGCTCCTCTCCCCGTGTGTTGTTGTGTCCGGTTCTCCGTGTTTTGTGCCCCGCGCTCCTCTCCCCGGTGTTGTTGTGTCCCCGCGCTCCTCTCCCCGGTGTTGTTGTGTGCCCCGCGCTCCTCTCCCCGTGTTGTGTCCGCCTCTCTCCCGTGTGTTGTTGCCCCGCGCTCCTCTCCCCGTGTGTTGTGGTCTCCCGGCGCTCTCTCCCGGTGTTGTTGTGGTCCCCGCGCTCCTCTCCCTGGTGTTGTTGTGTCCCCCGCCTCCTCTCCCCGGTGTTGTTGTGGCCCCCGCTCTCTCCCCGGTGTTGTTGTGGCCCCGCCCTCCTCCCCGGTGTTGTTGTGGCCCCGCTCCTCTCCCCGGTGTTGTTGTTGGTCCCCGCTCCTCTCCCCGGTGTTGTTGTTGTGGCCCCGCGCTCCTCTCCCCGGTGTTGTTGTTGTGGCCCGCGCTCCTCTCCCGTGTTGTTGTGTGTCCCGCGCTCACCTCCCCGTGTTGTGTTGTGGTCCCGCCTCCTCTCCCCGGTGTGTCCCCGCTCCTCTCCCCGGTGTTGTTGTGTCCCCGCTCCTCTCCCGTGTTGTTGTTGTGGCCCAGCGCTCCTCCCCGGTTGTTGTTGGACCCCGCTCCCTCTCCCGGTGTTGGGTCCCCGCTCCTCTCCCCGTGTTGTTGTGGTCCCCGCGCTCCCTACCCCGGTGTTGTTGTGCGCCCTGCGCTCCTCTCCCGTGGTTGTTTGGCCCGCCTCTCTCCCTGTGTTTGTGGCCCGCGCTCCTCTCCCGGTGTGTTGTTGTGGTCCCCGCCTCCTTCCCTGTGTTGTTGTGGTCCCCGCGCTCCTCTCCCCGGTGTTGTTGTGTGCGCCCGTGCTCTCTCCCGTGTTGTTTTGTGGCCCCGCTCCCTCCCCGTGTTGTTGTGCCCGCTCCCTCCCCGTGTGTGGCCCGCTCTCCTCTCCCCGGTGTTGTGTGCCCCCGCTGTCCTCTCCCGTGTGTTGTTGTGCCCCCTCACTCTCCTCTCGTGTTGTTGTTGTGGCCGCGTCCCTTCCCTGCTGTTGTGGACCCCGCTCACCTCCCCGGTGTGTGTTGTTGTCCCCCGCTGCTCCTCCCCTGTGTTGTTGCTGTCCCCCTCCTCCTCCCCCGTGTGTTGTTGCTGTGCCCTGGCTCCTCTCCCGTGTTTTGTGTCCCGCCCTTCCCTGCTGTTGTGGCCCCGCTCACCTCCCGGTGTGGTGCCTTCTGCTCCCTGGTGTTGTGTGCCCCTGCCTCTCTCCCCGGTGTTGTTGTCCCCCCTGCTCTCCCGTGTGTTGTTGTGGCCCGTCCCTTCCCTGTGTTGTGGCCCCCGCTCTCCCCGTGTTGTTGTTGCTGGCCCCCGCTCTCTCCTGTTGTGTCCTCTCCCTCTCCGGTGTTGTTGCTGCTCCCGCTGCTCCTCTCCCCGGTGTTGTTTTGTGGCCCCGTCCTCTCCCTGTTGTTGTCCCCGCTCCCTCCCGTGTGGTGTCCCTCGCCTTCCTTCCCGGTGTTGTTGCTGCCCCCTCCCTCCGGTGTGCTCTCCGCTCTCTCCCCGTGTTGTTGTTGGCCCAGTCCCCCTGCGTTGTGGCCCGCTCCTCCCGTGTGTGCCCCGCTCCTCTCCCGGTGTTGTTGCTGTCCCCGCTGCTCCTCTCCCCGGTGTTTTGTTGTGCCTGCTCCTCTCCCTTGGGTCTGCCTTCTCTCCCGTGTTGTTGGGTGCCCCGCTCCCTCTCCCCGTGTTGTTGCTGGCCCCCTCTCTCCTGTTTTCCCCGTCCGTCCTGTGTTGTTGTGCCTGCTCCTCTCCGTGTTGCTGCTGCTCCTCTCCCCCGTGTTGTTGCTGCCCCTGCTCTCCTCTCCCCCGTGTTGTTGCTGCCCCTGCTTCCTCCGTTGCTGCCCTGCTCCTCCCGGTGTTGTTGCTGCCTCCCTCCCGTGTTCTGGCCCCTCCCTCCCCGGTGTTGTTGCTGCCCCTGCTCTCCTCTCCCCGGTTTGTTGCTGCCCCTGCTCTCCTCTCCCCGGTGTTGTGCTGCTGCCCCTGTGCTCCTCTCTCTGGTGTTGTTGTTGTGGCCCAGTCCCTTCCCCTCTGTTGTGGACCCCGCACACCTCCCCGGTGGTGGTGTTGTGGCCCCCTGATACAGTTTTTTGTTACTTTTACAGACTGGTAAGAAGCAGCGGAAAGATGAGGACCCTCCGGGTAAAACCATCACTAATTACTTCTCACCAGTGTCCAAGTCTGGTGAGCGGGGGCTGCTGTCCCCCAAACACAGCAACATCGCCGACTACTTCATCAGATGCTCCCCAGGTTCCAGCAAGGAACGCACCCCGAAAAAACAGACCTCCAGCCCCGTCTCTGGGGAAAGAAGCAGGGGGTCTCCATCTACCACGCTCACCGGCTCCCCCAAACCCGCCGGTAGGACTGCGAAGCCAGGAAGGCACAGACTAGTCAGGAGGCTCGGGGACCTAGCGCCGGCCTGTGATGACAGCGGCGGGAGGAAGCCGGCAAACAGCGGGATTATGGGTAGCGACACGGCAGCGTTACTAGCGGAGATCTGTAGTCAGACCGGGGACCTGGGCCGTGGCGATGATGATGATGTTGTGTTTCAGTCCGAAATGTTCACTGCTGGGGGCACCACAAGAACCCAGAGAAGGCGAGTCCTGAGGAGGCCCAGGGTGGAGACCGAGCAGAACAATGAGGAGGCTCCGATTACTGACCCCAAGGAACAGCTGTCTTCAGGAACCTCCACTGTCTCATCAGGAGGCCAGACTTCCGCGCCTGACTCCAGCCTGGCTCTTCTGGGGGACAAATCCTCCCACCGAACCCCAACTATATCTTTCAAAGATTTCATGAAGATCCAAGGTGGGAATGACAAGTCCATATCTGCTCCCAGTCTGATTGACCCCTCCGACCTGGCTGAGCAGCTGCCCTCTCCAAAAACTGTGACTGTCCAGGCGCAGGTTCACCTCTCGCCGCCTCAACATTCACAAAACGTTGCAAAAATTGCCTCCATCTTCAGAAAGAACAGAGCAGATAAAAAAAGAGCGGACACCCCTTCCCCAGATTCTGATCAGATCGGCCCGGTGGTCCCTAAGAGAAAGTCCAACGTGGTCATCCTGGAAGACGACCTGGAGCTGGCTGTCATTGACGTTGAAGTCGGGGAGTCCGCAAGGCAGAGGTCCACTCAGGCAGAAAGGCAGCAATTCATGAAAGCCTTCCGACAAGCGGGCGACGCTGCAAAAGCCAGCACCAAGAAGACCCCCGCAAGGAAAAAAGAGCCCAGCGACGGCATGAAGGACCCCCCTAAACTGGAAGCTGAGGAGCAACCGCTGGACAAAGCTTTGACTAAGGAGAGCAAGGCTGACATGCCAGACAAGGTGCAGAAGCTCAAGAGGAGGAGGAACAATCTGCCATCTGCACCAAATGCAGAGACCCCCAAATTAAAGGAGCTGCCCTCGGATAATGCCGAGGAGCCAGAGAAGGTGACGAGATTAGAAAAGAAGGTACGGACCCCCAGATCATCAAAGGAGCGTCCCCCAGACAAAGCACAGGAGCCGGAGAAGGTGCAGAGATTGCAAAGGAAGAAGATAGGGACCCCCAGATCATCTAAGGAGCGGCCCCCAGACAAAGCTGAGGAGCCGGTGAAGGTGCAGAGATTGCAAAGGAAGAATGTAGGGACCCCCAGATCATCAAAGGAGCGGCCCCCAGACAAAGCTGAGGAGCCGGAAAAGGTGCAGAGATTGCAAAGGAAGAATGTAGGGACCCCCAGATCATCAAAGGAGCGGCACCCAGACAAAGCTGATGAGCCAGATAAGACACAGAAAGTAAAGAAACAGGCGTCTACCCCGAGATCAGAGACCCCCAAATCCCCTCCAGAAGAGGAGGAGCCGATGTCACCGATGCGCCCCAGCCCTGTATTACGGAGAAGTCTGAGGAGACAGTTGTCCAGTCCCTCCAGCCAATCACCGGAGAGGACAGGAAGTTCCCTGCTGATGTCCACCCCAAAAATGCAGACCACCCGCCAAAACACCGACATTTATAAAGCCGAAGTCATCACTGTGCCTTCTGACACCGAGTCCCCAATCAGGTAGCCACCGTCCGCCGTAGCTCTCAAGAGATGTGTCCTCTCACAGCCGCCTGCCAGTACCGTCATTTGTGCCACCGGGTACATACCGGCGACATGCGGGGGATGGTCACCGGGTACATACAGGCCGGGGACAGTCACCGGGTACATACAGGCGCTGTACGAGGGACGGTCACCGGGTACATGCAGGCGGCATGCGGGGGATGGCCATCGTGTACATGCAGGCCCCGTACGGGGGACGATCACCGGGTACATACAGGCGGCATGCGGGGGATGGTCACCGGGGACAGTCACCGGGTACATCAGCACCGTGCGGGGACGGTCACCGGGTACATGCAGTGGCATGGGGGGACCACGGGTTACATGCATGGGACACCGTGCGTGGGGACAGGTCACCGGGTACATGCAGGCGGCATGCGGGGGAGGCCTACGGTACATGCAGGCCCCTACGGGGGACGGATCACCGGGATACCATGGGAGCCGTGGGGACAGTCACCGGGTAACATGCAGCGGGCGTACGGGGAGGGCAGGGTCACCGGGTTACATGGGCCAGGCCCCATACGGGGGACGGTCACTGGGTACATGCAGGCCATACGGGGGACGGTCACCGGTACATGCAGACGCCGTAGGGGGACAGTCACCGGGTACATGCAAGCGCAGTACGGGGGACGGTTCACCGGTACATGCAGGCGCCGTCGGGGGACGGTCACCGGGTACATGCGGGGGACGGTCACCGGGTACATACATGCGACGGCGGGGGACGGTCACCGGTAATGCAGCCCGTACGTGGGATGGTTGCCAGTAATGCAGGCCGTTGACGTCACTGGGTACATGCAGGCGGGGACATCGCGGGTACTTACAAGGAAGGCTGTGACTTGCTGTTTATCGGTTGCCTCTAATAAATGGGATGAGCCCCGATGAGCCGCCGTGTTCTGCCTGCGGTCACCGTCCGCTGTGGTTAGTGAGTTGTGCCCGGTGTCAGCTGTATAATACCGCACGTGGTGCATACATGTCGCCCGTTTTGCTTTTCAGAATGAGATTCACGCGACTACGTAGGAATAACTCCTGGAGGGGCGACTCGGACGCAGACGTCTCCACGCCGGGATGTAGAAAGGTTAGCTTAGGTGTTATACATGAGGTGATGGGGCCGATCCTTCACCGACAGGTCTGGTGGGCCGGTGCCTGGGGGGCGACGTCTCATCCGCTGATGTCTCTTCCGCAGGTTCCACAAAGCAGCAAGAAAATCAGTAAAGTGAAGCAGATTCTGGAGAAGGCCAAGGCCATCCAGCAAGGCCTGGTGAAAGCGGAGACCCCACAGAGGAGGTCCACACGTCAGAAGAGCCACGTCCCCACCCCGCAGGTACCCTCGCCCTGCAGGTACCCTCGCCCCGCAGGTACCCTCGCCCTGCAGGTACCCTCGCCTCTCAGGTACCCTCACACCCTCGCCCCGCAGGTACCCTCGCCCCGCAGGTACCCTCGCCCCGCAGGTACCTTCGCCCCGCAGGTACCTTCGCCCCGCAGGTACCCTCGCCCCGCAGGTACCTTCGCCCCGCAGGTACCTTCGCCCCGCAGGTACCCTCGCCCCGCAGGTACCCTCGCCCCGCAGGTACCCTCGCCCCGCAGGTACCCTCGCCTTGCAGGTACCCTCGCCTCGCAGGTACCCTCGCCTCGCAGTTACCCTCACACCCTCGTCCCGCAGGTACCCTCACACCCTCGCCCCGCAGGTACCCTCACCCCGCAGGTACCCTCACCCCGCAGGTACCCTCACCCCGTAGGTACCCTCGCCCCACAGGTACCTTCGCCCCACAGGTACCCTCGCCCCGCAGGTACCCTCGCCCCGCAGGTACCCTCGCCCCGCAGGTACCCTCGCCTCGCAAGTACCCTCGCCTCGCAAGTACCCTCACACCCTCGCGCCGCAGGTACCCTCGCCCCGCATGTACCCTCGTCTCGCAGGTACCCTCACACCCTTGCCCCGCAGGTACCCTCGCCCCGCAGGTACCCTCGCCCCGCAGGTACCCTCGCCCCGCAGGTAGCCTCGCCTCGCAGGTACCCTCACACCCTCGCCCTGCAGATATCCCTTGCTCCCCCTGCTGTACCACACCCTCACCTCGCACAATACACCGCAGCCCCTCACCTGTCCTGTACGTACAGGAGACCCCTGCACAGAGCTTGTGCTGGGACTTGGCCTCTTTGTTCTTATTTCTGTCTTTCTTCTTGCAGGATTTCTGCAAAAGCCGAGAAAACGAGGAAAAGACGACAAATCTCCGGAGTCTAAATGATGTTCTGGGGAAGAAAGTGAAGACGAAGATAATCACTGCCGGTAACAAGCTGTATAGCGAGCGCCCACTGCTGGTGACGTGCCGTATAGCGAGCGCCCACTGCCGGTAACGAGCCGTATAGCGAGCGGTCACTGCTGGTAACGAGCCATATAGCGAGCGCCCACTGCCAGTGACGTGCCATATAGCGAGCGCCCACTGCCGGTAACGGTAACGAGCCATATAGCGAGCGCCTACTGCCGGTGACATGCCGTATAGCGAGCGCCCACTGCCAGTGACTAGCCGTATAGCGAGCGCCCACTGCCGGTGACGTGTGTAGTGAGCGGTCACTGCCGAGTGCTGTGTGGCGGAGGCCCTCCGGGGCGAGCGCTGGGTGGCGGGGGCCCTCCGGCTCGAGCGCTGGGTGGCGTGGGCCCTCCTGGGCGAGCGCTGGGTGGCGGGGGCCCTCCGGGGTGAGCGCTGGGTGGTGAGGGCACTCCGGGGTGAGCGCTGGGTGGCGGGGGCCCTCCGGGGTGAGCGCTGGGTGGCGGGGCCCTCCGGGGTGAGCGCTGGGTGGCGGGGGCCCTCCGGGGTGAGCGCTGGGTGGCGGGGGCCCTCCGGGGTGAGCGCTGGGTGGCGGGGGCCCTCCGGGGTGAGCGCTGGGTGGCGGGGGCCCTCCGGGGTGAGCGCTGGGTGGCGGAGGCCCTCCGGGGTGAGCGCTGGGTGGCGGGGGTTCTCCGAGGTGAGCGCTGGGTGTCGGGAGCCCTCCGGGGTGAGCGCTGGATGGCGGAGGCCCTCCGGGGTGAGCGCTGGGTGGCGGGGGCCCTCCGGGGTGATCGCTGGGTGGCGGGGGCCCTCCACAGGATTTATGCAGATCACGTCATGAAAATTAACGTTGTTGTGTTTTATGGAAGGTTCAAAGAGAGAAGCCAAGAAGAAGGTGGAGAGAGGATCCGTCGTCACCGAGGACAGGTACGTGGCACAGACACGGGGGTGTGAGGGTGCTGTGCCGCGGGTGAGGAGTGGTGGGGGGTGCGTCCGGTACAGCCATGCTCTGATCAACAGCAGGTGGACGCCCGCCCCTATCCCTCTCATCTGGGATGTGACCCCCCTGCTTCAATCCTTCCCATCTAGGAGGTGACCCTCCGCCCCTTTCTCTCCCATCTGGGAGGTGACCCTCCGCCCCTATCCTTCCCATCTGGAAGATGACCCCCCCCCAATCCCTTCCATCTTGGGGGTGGACCCCTCATCCCTCCCGTCTGGGAGGTAACCCTCCGCTCCTATCCCTTCCGTCTGGGAGGTGACCCTCTGCTCCTATCCCTCCCGTCTTGGGGGTGGACCCCTCATCCCTCCCGTCTGGGAGGTAAACCTCTGCTCCTATCCCTCCCGTCTTGGGGGTGGACCCCTCATCCCTCCCGTCTGGGAGGTAACCCTCTGTTGCTATCCCTCCCGTTGTGGGGGTGGACGCCTCATCCCTCCTGTCTGGGGGGTGACCCTCCGCCCCTTACCCTCCCATCTTGGGGGTGGACCCCTCATCCCTCCCATCTGGGGACGCGTCTTCTCTACAGTTATAACCCGTGTGTACTGGTGGTAATATGCGGGGAGAGTGATGGAGCAGAGATGCAGTGTAAAGCATGTGTGGGGACAGCTTGGACTGCATTTGGCCGTGGACTTGGCTGCGGTGCTGTCCTTACGGCGCGGTGTGTGGTGTATATGTGCTGCTGCCTGAGGTGGGGCGGTTGTCGGCTGCTCGCCACCTCACGTCGTGGACGCACCGTGGCTGTGCCGGTTCCACTCCTCCTGCACACTGTTCTTCTGTGGTCTGACTTGGAGTGTGGATTGTGGTCTCGTCAGTGAATCCCCTATAACCCCTGACAACTCTTGTTTCAGCTCTGAGGCGTCTGACAACTCTCAGGACGGGGAACAGGTCAGAGCCCGGAGAGCGTTCCTGATGAGCGGATTACCGGAGTCCCTGAGGAGGCAGATGGCCAAGACCTCCGCCACCATGGAGGCGTACGCGGTGTCCGGCTCCTCCTTTCAGACCGTCTCCCACGTGCAGCAGAGGGATGGTGAGTCGCCAGAGGCGCGGGGTAGTCACCTGCCGCCGTGTACACAGCGTCCTCAGCATCTGTAACTAGACATACAGTGGATCGCAAAAGTATTCACCCCCTTGGATTTTTACCTATTATGTTACATTAAAACCTGTATAAAATTTGTGTAATCCGATGTGTGATGATCTGCACTGAATAGTCTTAAGTTGGTGAAGTGAGAAATATCAGCAGAAATTACGGGGTCAAATAACTAAAAATGTGCATTTGCATTCACCTCTTTTGCTATGAAGCCCCTGGTGCAAGCACTTCCCCCCATGAGTCCCATGCATAGTGACAGGTCGTCCACCTGTGTGCAATCTAAATGTCGCTTGTCTGTCAGTACATACACTTACCTTTTCTGAAAGGCCACAGAGGCGGCAATACCATTAACAAGAATCACCACTAACCAAACAACACCATGAAGTGTTGTGAATGTGTTGGAGACGACTTCGGAGCTGAAGCTCC
Organism: Oophaga sylvatica; assembly: GCA_033576555.1. NCBI lineage: Eukaryota > Metazoa > Chordata > Amphibia > Anura > Dendrobatidae > Oophaga > Oophaga sylvatica. Next base: position 157,582 of record JARQOD010000375.1, read on the forward strand.
CTCTGGTGGTTGCTGAGGGTATTGAACCTATGTTGAACAGCAAAAATCCACCACCTGCAACTGATGATTGGTTATCAGGTGGGACTGACTGGCCTGATATAAGTGAGCTGACCTCCCATGGTCCTTGCCGGTGATCAATTGTTCTTCCTGGTCTAGGTTGGAATTCAGCTTGCTTTTCTGCAGTCTCCTGCTTACATTCAGATAAGTCACTTTCAGTTTTTTTTTACTGTGGTTTGAGTTTCCTTGTTTTTTTGCTGCCTTGCTTTTTGAGTTCAGCCGGGTCCCATTTGGGGGGCCTGGGCTGGTCTCTGTTCTCTTTCTGTATTTGTTCAATTGCTCAGTTCTTGTGAAATTTTACTGCTGGGTAGCTGCGTGTTCACACCAGCGATCTGATATAGGTGGTCGAGACCGTGTGGTCTCAGTATTTTTGGATTCAGAAGTGTTGGAGTTTTTCCTAGGGTTTTTCTGGGTTGCAGACAGTATTCTCTCCTTTGCTGTCCTATCTAGACAGTTTTGGCCCCAGCGATTGCTCAATCTATTTTCTGTCTGCGTTCGTGTTTTCATCTTGTCTAACCGCCATTATATGTTTGGGGGCTTCCTATTTCTTTGGGGCTCTACTCCGGGGCAGTTAGCTTTCCTCTTTCCATCTTCAGAGATAGCTAATCTCTCCGGCTGTGACGAGGCGTCTAGGGCACCGTAGGATCATCCCACAGCTGCTTCTAGTTGTGCGGTTAGTTTAGGGGTCTGCAACCTATTAGTTTCCAACCTCTCTGGTGTTTGGCTGCCTATGCGTTTTTTTGCTCCTGCCTCCTCAGCTACCAAAACATAACAATGAAGACCAAGGAGATCTCTAAACACCCCCGTGAAGGCCAAGGAAATCTCTAAACAACACCGTGAAAGCCAAGGAGATCTCCAAACCACACCATGAACACCAAGGAGATCTCCAAAACACACCATGAACACCAAGGAGATCTCCAAATCACACCGTGAAGACCAAGGAGATCTCCAAACACCACCATGAAGACCAAGAAGATCTCCAAACCACACCGTGAAGACCAAGGAGATCTCCAAACACCATGAATACAAAGTAGTTCTCAAAACAACACCGTGAAGACCAAGGAGATCTCAAAACAACACCGTGAAGACCAAGGAGATCTCCGAACACCACCATGAAGACCAAGGAGATCTCCAAACACCACCATGAAGACCAAGGAGATCTCCAAACACCACCATGAAGACCAAGGAGATCTCCAAACACCACCATGAAGACCAAGGAGTTCTCCAAACACCACCATGAAGACCAAGGAGATCTCCGAACAATACCGTGAAAGCCAATGAGATCTCCAAACAACACCATGAAGACCAAGGAGATCTCCAAACCACACCGTGAAGACCAAGGAGATCTCCAAACCATACTGTGAAGACCAAGGAGTTCTCCAAACACCATGAATACAAAGTAGTTCTCCAAACAACACTGTGAAGACCAAGGAGATCTCCAAACACCACCATGAAGACCAAGGAGATCTCCGAACAACACCGTGAAAGCCAAGGAGATCTCCAAACAACACCATGAACACCAAGGAGATCTCCGAACCACACCATGAACACCAAGGAGTTCTCCAAAGAGCACCATGAAGACCAAGGAGATCTCCAAACAACATTATGAAGACCAAGGAGATCTCCAAACCATACCATGAAGACCAAGGAGATCGCCAAACCACACCATGAAGACCAAGGAGATCTCCAAACATCACCGTAAAGGCCAAGGAAATCTTCAAACACCGTGAACACAAAGTAGTTCTCCAAACAACACCGTGAAGACCAAGGAGATCTCCAAACACCACCATGAAGACCAATGAGTTCTCTAAACAACACCATGAAGACCAAGGAGTTCTCCAAACACCACCATGAAGACCAAGGAGATCTCCGAACAATACCGTGAAAGCCAATGAGAAATCCAAACAACACCATGAAGACCAAGGAGATCTCCAAACCACACCGTGAAGACCAAGGAGATCTCCAAACCATACTGTGAAGACCAAGGAGTTCTCCAAACACCATGAATACAAAGTAGTTCTCCAAACAACACTGTGAAGACCAAGGAGATCTCCAAACACCACCATGAAGACCAAGGAGATCTCCGAACAACACCGTGAAAGCCAAGGAGATCTCCAAACAACACCATGAACACCAAGGAGATCTCCGAACCACACCATGAACACCAAGGAGTTCTCCAAAGAGCACCATGAAGACCAAGGAGATCTCCAAACAACATTATGAAGACCAAGGAGATCTCCAAACCATACCATGAAGACCAAGGAGATCGCCAAACCACACCATGAATACCAAGGAGATCTCCAAACATCACCGTAAAGGCCAAGGAAATCTTCAAACACCGTGAACACAAAGTAGTTCTCCAAACAACACCGTGAAGACCAAGGAGATCTACAAACACCACCATGAAGACCAATGAGTTCTCTAAACAACACCATGAACACCCAAGGAGTTCTCTAAACAACACAATGAAGACCCAAGGAGTTCTCTAAACAACACCATGAAGACCCAAGGAGTTCTCTAAACAACACCATGAAGACCCAAGGAGTTCTCTAAACAACACCATGAAGACCCAAGGAGTTCTCTAAACAACACCATGAAGACCAAAGAGTTCTCCAAACAACATTGTTGAGACCAAGGAGTTCTCTAAACAACATCATGAAGACCAAGGCGTTCTCTAAACAACACCGTGAAGACCAAGGAGATCTCCAAACACCCCCTTGAAGACTAATGAGTTCTCTAAACAACCCCATGAAAACCAAGGAGTTCTCCAAACAACATTGTGAAGACCAAGGAGATCTCCAAACAACATCGTGAAGACCAACAGGTCAGGGACAAAGTTGTTGAGAAGTAAAGTCAGGGTTGGGTTATAAAAACAATCCCAATCTCTGATGATCCCCCACAGCACCATCAAATCCAAGGCTCGTTTGCGTTTGCCAGAAGACATGTAGGAGACTCTCCAAATGTATGGAGGAAGATGTTGTGACAGATTAGACCAAAATGTAACTTTTTGGCCCCCAAGGTAAATGGTATGTCTGGTTCCAAACCAACACAGCTCATCACCCCAAGAGCATCATTCCCACACTGAAATATGGTGGTGGCAGCATCATGCTGTG